>JAGWEN010001484.1:0-26504 GCA_018703685.1 Orius laevigatus | reverse complement strand
TTCTGCTCGGATTACGATTCAGTCGCGGTCGGCGACGTGGTGGTATGGTTTCGCTGATTTCGGTTATCTCTACCGTGGGGATTGCTCTTGGTGTGGCGGTACTGATTATTGGTCTGAGTGCGATGAACGGCTTTGAACGCGAGCTGAATAACCGCATCCTGGCCGTGGTGCCACAAGGCGAAATTGAGCCGGTTAACCAGCCTTTTGCCGGCTGGCAGCAGATGCTGCCACTGGTGAGGCAGGTGTCCGGCGTGGCAGCAGCGGCTCCCTATATCAACTTCACCGGGTTGATTGAAAGCGGGGCGAAATTACAGGCCATCCAGGTAAAAGGGGTCGATCCGCAGCAGGAAATGCAGCTGAGCGCGTTACCTCATTATGTACAAAACCATGCCTGGCAAGATTTTGCTGCCGGTAAACAACAAATTATCCTCGGGCATGGTGTGGCCGAAAACCTGCAGGTTAAAGCGGGGGACTGGATTTCGGTGATGATCCCCAACAGCGATCCGGCGCACAAATTATTACAACCAAAGCGCGTGCGTCTGCAGGTCAGCGGTATTCTGCAACTGAGCGGTATGCTGGACCATAGCCTGGCGCTGGTGCCACTCAGCGATGCGCAGAAATATCTGGATATGGGAAATAGCGTGACCGGAATTGCAATTAAAGCTGCCGATCCGTTTAGCGCTAACAAACTGGTACGTGCCGCCGGTGAGGCGACCCGCGCTTATGTGTATATTCGCAGCTGGATGGGCACCTATGGCTATATGTACCGCGATATACAGATGATTCGTGCCATTATGTATCTGGCAATGGTGCTGGTGATTGGCGTGGCCTGTTTTAATATCGTCTCGACCCTGGCGATGGCGGTGAAAGATAAAAGTAGCGATATTGCGGTATTACGTACCCTTGGGGCAAAAGATGGGTTGATTCGCGCGATATTTGTCTGGTACGGCCTGCTGGCCGGACTGGTGGGAAGCCTGAGTGGGGTGATTGTCGGCGTGCTGGCGGCGCTTAATCTGACGCCCATCATGCGTGGTATTGAAGCGCTTACGGGTTACCATTTCCTGTCAGGTGATATCTATTTTATTGATTTTTTACCCTCCGAATTGCACTGGCAGGATGTGATTATTGTACTGATTACTTCGCTGTTGCTGAGCCTGATAGCCAGCTGGTATCCAGCGCGGCGTGCCAGTCGGATTGATCCGGCACGGGTGCTCAGCGGTCAGTAATGGAGCGGTAATTTCGTGTGCTCAGGTGGGATAATTCCCCCTGAGCTGGTTTCAGGAAGCAGAGGAATTTTTATGCGCATTTCCCGCCGGCGCCTGCGACTGGCTCGATATAAAAAGAGCCGCCGTCTGATGCATCAACGCTTCAGGCAGCGAATTTTTGAACGCGACCGTAATCTTGAAATCGCTCGTTATCCGTTACCGCGCGTGGTGGTGCTGACCGGCGCCGGGATCTCTGCGGAGTCCGGTATTCGTACTTTTCGTTCATCCGACGGCTTATGGGAAGATCACCGGGTGGAGGATGTGGCGACCCCGGAAGGATTTGTTCGTAATCCTGCCCTGGTGCAGGCTTTCTACAATGCCCGTCGCCAACAGTTGCAGCAAGCGGATATTTTACCTAATCCGGCTCATCTGGCGCTGGCGAGACTGGAAACCGTTCTCGGTGATAACCTGCTGGTGGTGACGCAGAATATTGATAATCTGCATGAACGAGCTGGCAATACCAATGTTATTCATATGCACGGTGAATTGCTGAAGGTACGCTGCAGTCACAGCGGTCAGATTTTGCACTGGACCGGTGATGTTGGCGAAAACGATCGCTGCCATTGTTGTCAGTTTCCGGCGCCGCTGCGCCCGCACGTGGTGTGGTTTGGCGAAATGCCTTTACAAATGGATGAGATTTACCAGGCTATTGCCGCCGCAGATTATTTTCTGGCAATTGGCACCTCGGGTCACGTATACCCGGCAGCAGGATTTGTTCATGAAGCAAAACTGCAGGGCGCCCATACCATTGAACTTAATCTGGAACCAAGCCTGGTGAATAGCGAGTTTGATGAAAAAATATATGGTCCGGCCAGTGATGTGGTGCCGGCCTGGGTGGCGTCATTTCTGCAACAGACCGGACGCGTTAATCTCAGTCGCTAGCCGTTGAGGTTGGTCTGTAGCGTGACGTGCTGAAACAGTAAAAATTAAATTGTACTTATGTTTAACCTGCCGCAACATTTCCTCATGAAGGGTTAGTAATAATAAACCGAATTCTCAAGGGGGGGCTTATGACATCATTACTTGATCGATTCCTGAATTATGTGGCTATTGATTCGCAGTCGCGGCCCCAGGCAAAGCAGGTACCCAGTAGTGAAGGTCAGTGGCAAATGGCTGAGCTACTGAAAACCGAGCTGCAGGAACTGGGGCTGGTTAACATTAGTCTGAGTGAACATGGCATCGTGATGGCGACCCTCCCGGGCAATGTCGACTGGCCAGTACCAGCAATTGGTTTTATTGCCCATGTTGATACTTCGCCGGATTTCACTGCCAGACATGTACAGCCGCAGCTGATTGAAAACTATCGTGGTGGTGATATTGCGCTGGGAATGGGTGATGAGATTTTGTCACCGGTACGTTTTCCGGTGTTACATCAGCTGATTGGTCACACGCTGATTACCACCAACGGTAAAACCTTGCTTGGTGCTGATGATAAAGCCGGCGTGGCGGAAATTATGACCGCTATCACCAGGCTGAAGCACGGTAATCAACCCCACGGTGATATTCATATTGCTTTTACTCCGGATGAAGAGATTGGTCGCGGAGCGCACTTTTTTGACGTTGATCTGTTTGGCGCCGATTGGGCCTATACCGTTGACGGCGGAGGTCTGGGTGAATTCGAGTATGAAAACTTCAATGCTGCTTCAGTGTTAGTGAAAATCACCGGCAATAATGTTCATCCCGGTACGGCGAAAAACGTCATGGTCAATGCGCTGGATCTGGCAATGCGTTTTCAGGCGGCGATACCGCAACAGGAGCGGCCAGAACACACCGAGGGTTACGAGGGGTTTTATCACCTGCATAGTATTAAAGGGACGGTAGAATCGGCAGAAATGCATTATATCATTCGCGATCATCAGCCTGCGACCTTTGCCGACCGTAAAGCGAAAATGCTGGCCATCGCTGATGATATTAACCGGAGGCTGGATAATGGCTGTGGCATTGAGCTGACCATCAGCGACAGCTATTACAATATGCGTGAAAAAGTTGCAGCACATCCGCATATCATTGAGCTGGCGCTGCAGGCAATGCGCGATTGCGGTGTCGAGCCGCTGGTCAAGCCAATTCGCGGTGGCACTGACGGCGCGGCACTCTCTTATAAAGGGTTACCCTGCCCGAATTTGTTTACCGGCGGCTTCAATTATCACGGTAAGCACGAGTTTGCTTCCCTGGATATTATGCAAAAGTCGGTTGAGGTGATAATACGTATTGCGCAGCTGACAGCGGAAGGCGTGCGACCTCACTAAGCCGATTGCTGCCGCTAGCGGGCCGGCGCTAAAACCAGGCCCGCGGCGGGTTAACTGTTATTGCGTACTGAAAAACCAGTAGCCGCCATTGACCAGCGCGGTAAGCTGTGCCAGAAAAGAAGGGTCGTCCAGCGCATTGCCGAGATTGACTTTATCTAACGTCAGGTGCTGTGCCAGCACCTGCAGACCCGCCTCAGAATCACAACGCAGACGTTCACCATTGACATAAACATTGCCGGCCAGGTTCAGCACTCTCAGCCCGCCGAGTCGGGTCAGGCTGTCACCGGCAGCCAGAGCGTCGTACACTTCATCCGGCTGGTAAGGGGGTTCTGGTGGGGCAATATCCAGTTCATGACGTGACTGCGATATAAATTCGCCGAACCACTGCTGAAAACTTGCCGGCTGCTGAATCAGCGCCAGCATTTTTTGCTGCACAGCCTCCAGTTCCGTTGGCAGAATATCGGCCGGCTGGCTGCGCGGGACCAGCTGCGGGTCGCTATAACGCTCGCCGCCCAGTTCATGTTGCAGAATGTAATCGGCAAAGCTACTGATCAGCTCGCGGCCGCTGGGGGCACGAAATCCGACCGAGTAGTTAAGGGCATTTTCCAGTGAATAGCCTTCATGGGGAAAACCTGGCGGGATGTAGAGGATATCGCCAGGCTCCATTTCTTCATCGATGATGGCATCAAAAGGTTCAACTTGCAGCAGGTCGGGATGCGGGCAGTGCTGGCGTAGCGGAATTTTCTCCCCGACACGCCAGCGCCGGCGGCCGGTACCCTGAATAATAAACACATCGTACTGATCAAGATGCGGCCCGACACCACCGCCAGGTACCGAAAATGAAATCATTAAATCATCAATACGCCAGTCCGGGAGCATGCGGAAAGGACGCATCAGCATCGCAGCGGGTTCATGCCAGTGATCCACCGCCTGGACCAGCAGCGACCAGTTTGTTTCACCAAGATGATCATAATGGGTAAAAGGCCCGTGGCTCACCTGCCATTTGCCTTGCTGATGACTAACCAGCCGGCTGTCGACTTCGGCTTCCATTGCCAGTCCTGCCAGTTCATCTGGTGAGAGTGGGTCGACAAAATTTTTAAAGCCGCGTTTTAATACTACCGGACGCTTTTGCCAGTAGCGCTGAATAAAGTCAGGCCAGTTGAGATCGAGCTGATAGTCCATGTTGTCATCCTGAAGGCAGTAAATGACAGCAATTATAACAGTCCGACCCGCTGCTCACCCATTGTTATCGGTGATTTCCTGATGATGAAATAATACTTCCATGCGTGCGCCGCCAAGCGGTGCGTCACTGATTTGTATATCACCCTGGTATTGTTCGAGGATCTCACGGGCCACCGCCAGCCCGATGCCCTGGCCGGGGCGCAGGGTATCAACCCGTTGTCCGCGCTGGAAAATAATATCACGTTCGTTTTCCGGAATACCGGGGCCGTCATCATCAACAATCAGACAGAGGGTATCACCGTCCTGGCGGGCGCTGACCTCGACAAATTCAAGGCAGTATTTGCAGGCGTTATCCAGTACGTTACCCATGACTTCCATAAAATCATTCTGTTCACCGATAAAGATCATTTCCGGAGAAATGTCCAGCGTCAGATCAACGCCTTTGCGTTGATAAACTTTATTCAGCGCAGAACAGAGGCCATCAAGCAGCGCCGGCACTGAATGTAATTCGCGTTTCAGTACGCTGTGATCTGCTTGCATAGTGGCACGATTAAGGTAATAGCCTATCTGATGGGAGATGCGGCTGATTTGCTCAAGCATTACCGGTTCGGCTTGTTCAATCGTCAGGGTTTTACCGCCGCGTAGCGACCGCAGAGTACTTTGCAGCACCGCCAGCGGTGTTTTCAGGCTGTGCGTCAGGTCTGCCAGCGTAGTACGATAACGGGTATAGCGTTTGCGTTCATTTTCCAGCAGCAGATTGAGGTTGCGTACCAGACTCCGCAGTTCGCGTGGCGGATGCGGATCGAGAATGTCGCGCTGGCCGGTTTCCAGTTCGCGCACCTGACTTGCCAGCACGCCGATCGGCCGCAAACTCCAGTTGGCTGCCAGCCACAGCAAAGGCACAACCAGCAGCAGGTTAAACAGCAGCACATAGCTAAACCAGGACCAGACTACGTCGGAATGCTGTAATTCCTGTGGCATTGTGTCGATGACGACAATCGTTAACGCCGGCAAATGAGCGCTGGCGCGATAGCGGTTGACGGCCACTGAGTGGGTAAAGCTATCGTTACCGTTGTCGTCATAAGCCGTGATCTGATTCTGGCCATCCGGGTTATTTCCCAGCGCTTCGCGACTGGTCTGATTGGAGGTGTCCATCTCATAAAAATCGGACTTCCTCAGCCATTCCGGGCGAATTTTTTTCAGAATATCGGGGATGTTACGCTGCTGCCAGAGCAGCTGGCCCTTATCGTCAAAAATAAAGGTCAGCGTTGGCAGATTGATACTGAATCCTTGCGGATGGGCAATCGTCAGTTTGCCATCGTGCCACTGCGCCAGGCTGTAAAGCAGGTTGCTTTCGCCGCGCATGGAGCGGTAGCCATTTTTGTCAAAACTGACGACATAACCCACTACCGCTACCATGCCATACGCCAGCGATAAAACCAGCACGATTACCGCCGTAGCCAGCAGGAAGCGAGCCCTTAATGAAAAGGGCCGGGCACCCGTAAACCAGCTCATCAGACAGGAAGATCGAAACGATAACCCTGACCCCTGACGGTGGTAATGACATCCGCCGGATATTCAGCCAGCATTTTTTTACGCAGACGTCCCATCAGTACATCAATAGTGTGGCTTTCACGCAGTTCCGCATCCGGATAAAGCTGTAACATCAGCGAGTCTTTGCTGACCACTTTTCCGGCGTTACGAATTAACGTTTCGATAATGGTATATTCGAACGCAGTTAGTTTAATCGGATGCTCGTTAATCGTCAGCTCACGGCGAGACAGGTCAACCTGAAAAGGCGCCAGGGTTATCACCTGTGAAGCCAGACCACTATTGCGTCGCATCAGCGCCTGCAGACGGGCAGAAACTTCTTCAATATGGAAAGGCTTGGTCACGTAGTCATCAGCCCCGGCTTCCAGGGCTTCAACTTTGGCCTGCCAGCCATCACGCGCGGTCAGAACCAGTATCGGTTGTTTAATACCATCGTTGCGCCAGCGGCGGATCAGACTCATGCCATCTTCATCCGGCAAGCCAAGATCAACCAGCGCAATATCTGGAATATGTTCCTGCAGAAAGTAATCGGCCTCTCGCGCATCTTCCGCTGCATCGACCTGATGACCTAACTCACGCAGCTGCACGGCAAGATGATGACGCAGCAGAGCATTATCTTCCACAACCAGAACACGCATAGTCTGTTCCTTATATTTATGACTTACTCAAACATATAATAACCGAATAATTGTAAATGTCGGGGGATAAACTGCAGGTTAACGTCAACGGAGAGTTAACACCCCCGTAAACGGGGGGATACATCGTAAGCTATAACAGATCGTCTACCATCTGACTGGCCCGGCCCAGATAATTTGCCGGCGTCAACTGCCTGAGGCGTTCTTTTTCCTGCTCCGGTAGCGGCAGACTGTCGATAAATGCCCGCATACCCGCCGCATCCACCCGCTTACCACGGGTCAGCTCTTTAAGTTTCTCATAAGGTTTTTCAATGCCGTAGCGGCGCATAACGGTTTGAACCGGTTCGGCCAGCACTTCCCAGTTACTGTCCAGCTCTGCCAGCAGGCGTTCGCGATTCACTTCCAGTTTAGCAATGCCCTTCAGCGTCGCCTGATAGGCGATTAACGCATAGCCAATACCCACACCAAGATTGCGTAAAACCGTCGAATCGGTCAGGTCACGCTGCCAGCGTGAGATCGGTAATTTACTGGCCAGATGCTGCATCATGGCGTTGGCCAGTCCGAGATTACCTTCTGAATTTTCAAAATCAATCGGGTTGACTTTATGGGGCATTGTCGAGGAACCGATTTCCCCGGCAATGGTTTTTTGTTTAAAGTGATTCAGCGCGATGTAACCCCAGATATCGCGATCAAAATCAATCAGGATAGTATTGAAACGGGCCACACAGTCAAACAGTTCGGCAATATAATCATGGGGTTCAATCTGGGTGGTATAGGGATTCCAGCCGATGCCCAGTGAAGTGACGAAAGCCGCGCTGAGCTGATGCCAGTCTACTTCCGGATAGGCTGCCAGATGGGCATTATAGTTGCCTACCGCGCCGTTAATTTTGCCGAGAATTTCTATCCGTTCCAGCTGACGCAGCTGTCGTTCAAAGCGATAAGCCACGTTGGCCATCTCTTTGCCCATGGTGGAAGGCGTTGCCGGCTGGCCATGAGTGCGACATAACAGCGGGATGTCCCGGTATTCTGCCGCCAGTTTTTTTACCGCCGTTATAATCTGATTCCAGCAGGGGAGCAGCACTTCACGCCGTGCGGTTTCCAGCATCAGCGCGTGCGAAAGATTGTTAATATCTTCTGATGTGCAGGCAAAATGAATAAATTCTGACACGGCATGCAGTGCCGGAACCGCTGCCACTTTCTCTTTGAGAAAATATTCCACCGCTTTAACGTCATGGTTAGTGGTGCGCTCAATGGTTTTAATTCTGGCGGCATCCTCGGGAGAGAACGTGGCGACAATCTGATCAAGGAAAGCGTTTGCGTCACGTTCAAAAGCCGGAACTTCCTTGATTTCTGCACAGGCTGCCAGTTTCTGTAACCAGCGAACTTCCACCTCAACGCGAAATTTTAGCAAACCAAACTCGCTAAAAATTGCGCGCAGCGGACTGACTTTATCGCCGTAACGGCCATCAACAGGGGATATGGCGGTCAGAGAGGATAATTCCATGGGTGTGACTCCTGGATCGGTTATCAATGAGTAGAATGCGACGTTAATCGGTCTAACACTTTTTTTGCCTCGCCGGTCAGGCGGGCACGTGAAAACATCAGTTGCAGCCGACCGCCACCAACCTGGTGCCAGAGTACTGCTGCACGCATACCGGCTAGCAGTGCTGCCCGTACTTTGTTTTGTAACTGTGGGTTTTGCAGTACGGTTGCCGACCCGGTGACCTGAATACGCGGCCCCAGCGGGCTGATGACATCAACGTAGATACTGGCCATGGCGCTAAGCAGTGTCGGTGACATCAGATCATAATGTGCCAGCTGGCGATCCAGCTGAATAATTCGCTGCCCCAGCGTATCCAGCGCAGCGGTGTTTTTACTTAGCTTACGTTCCAGCATCATCAGACTCAGACTGTAGCGCGTCAGTTCCGCTCCCAGTCCCTGGCGACTGTGGCTGTGAAATACCGCCATGAGCGTTTCCAGTCCGGGGCGCAGATTGGCTTCATCGTGACCAAATACGGCCAGAGTGGATGAAGGATTGCGCTCCAGCAGGCTGCCCAGCGAAACGCGCAGAGCCTGCTCATCACACTGGCCCTGATGTGCCAGTTGCACCACCAGATGTGCGGACTGGCAAATTCCGGCCAGCGCCAGGGTAATGTCATAATCATTTTTTGCCATGTCGCGCGTGCTCCCCTCGCAGCCGGTGTACGGTATCAGGTGTTTGCCAGTGGCAAGCGTTGCTCAATAATACCGCCGCCAAGACAAACCTCATCCAGGTAAAAGACGGCCGACTGGCCAGGGGTGACGGCGGCAACCGGCGCGTTGAAGCGTACGTCAAGCCGATCCTCTGCCAGCGGCGTTACCTGGCAGGGAATATCTGTCTGACGATAACGGGTTTTTACCGTGCAGCGTAGCGGTGTTGTCAGCGCTTCGCGGCTGACCCAGTCCAGCTGCCCGGCAATCAGGCCGACTGACATTAGCCGTGGATGGTCGCTGCCCTGGGCAACAATCAGCTGGTTTGTGGCAAGATTTTTATCCACCACATACCAGGGTTCCTCGCCGGCGTCTTTCAGGCCGCCAATACCGAGTCCTTTGCGTTGGCCGAGGGTATGATACATTAATCCCTGATGCTCGCCGACTTCATCGCCGTCGACGGTGACAATCGTCCCCGGTTGTGCCGGCAAATAGCGGCCCAGGAAGTCGCGAAATTTGCGCTCACCGATAAAACAAATCCCGGTTGAATCTTTTTTCTTTGCGGTAACCAGCTGCTGTGCTTCGGCCAGCTGGCGTACCGCCGGTTTTTCCATTTCGCCAATAGGAAACAGACTGCGGGCCAGTTGCTGATGGCTCAGCGTATACAGGAAGTAACTCTGATCTTTATTGGCATCACGACCGCGCAGCAGCTGGCATCGGTCTGGGTCGTCAGTGCGTCTGACATAGTGGCCGGTCGCAATATAATCCGCGCCGAGGTCTTCGGCTGCATAGTCAAGAAAGGCTTTGAATTTGATCTCTTTGTTGCACAGAATGTCCGGATTCGGCGTGCGACCTGCTTGATATTCGGCAAGAAAATGCTCAAAAACGTTATCCCAGTATTCTGCCGCAAAATTGATAGTATGTAGCGGAATGTTCAGCTTATTGCATACCGCCTGTGCATCGGCCAGATCGTCGGCTGATGTGCAATACTCTTCGCCGTCATCTTCTTCCCAGTTTTTCATAAACAAGCCTTCCACCCGGTAGCCCTGCTGAAGCAGTAACCAGGCGGAAACGGAAGAATCAACGCCGCCGGACATTCCGACGATCACTTTTTTCTGGCTGTCTGACATGGGTAGTACTCAAGATTAGGGGCGGGCTGGTAACCGCAAAAAAAACCGGTGGCATAGTCTATCATGCGTCGACGGTCAGCGCATCTTAGTTAAAAGGCCACTGAAAGGCGCTGAGCATGGTCAGCGGGTAGCGTGCACCTTGTTGATAAAGATGCAGGCTTTCTGCCACCAGCGGTGATCGCAGTTTTTTACCGGCATTGAAAATATCTTCGGCAGGCAGCCACCAGCCCCGGTCAATATCGCGATCGTTTGGGTGTGGCTCAATACGCTGCGGCAGATCAAGGGCGAATAAAAAGCGCAGAAACGGCGTATTGTCAGGCGCGATCCACTGATGGAGGTGTAAAAATGACTGCGGAACAGCTTCGATGCCGGTTTCTTCATACAATTCACGTTCTGCGGCCTGCAACAGGGTTTCGTTTGCTTCAAGGTGTCCCGCTGGCTGATTCCAGGTTACGCGGCCACGAACCCGTTCTTCCACCACCAGAAAATAATTCTCAGCCTGAACCACGGTTGCAACGGTCACATGGGGTTTAAACATAACACAGTCCTCCGGCAGCAGGCAGAATCAACTTCTGACAGTAACAGAGTCGCCGGCTGGACTAAAGGGGCTCAGGGTAATTCCTGCCACTCACCGCAGGCCAGCTGGCCGAGAGTATAATCGCCTATGGCATAGCGAATCAGTCGCAGGGTAGGGTAACCGATATGCGCGGTCATGCGTCGGACCTGTCGATTGCGTCCTTCATACAGGGTGATTTTCAGCCAGCTGGTGGGGACGGTTTTTCTTTCTCGAATCGGCGGCTGGCGCGGCCATAACCATGCCGGCTCGCTGACCTGCTCCACCCGCGCTGGCAGCGTGAGGCCATCTTTCAGCATAACGCCATCACGTAACGGTTGCAGAACCGTATCAGCCGGCTGACCTTCAACCTGAACATAATAGACTTTACCGGTTTGCTTACCAGGCTGCGTCAGCCTCGCCTGTAATACGCCATCATTTGTCAGTACCATCAGCCCTTCACTGTCACGATCCAGGCGTCCGGCGGCATAGATATCTTTAATCGTAATATAATCTTTCAGCGTGGCGCGCCCTTGTGGGTCGCTAAACTGTGGCAGAACGTCGTATGGCTTATTAAACAGGACTACCCGCCGTGGTGCCTGAGGCTTCTGGTGGGGTGTTGTTGCCTTACGGCTAAAACGTTTAGGATGCGGATTCATAATGTGAGCTTTTCGCCGAACTATGCAGTGATGAATAACAGGCGCATTATAACCTGCGGTGAGAAGATTGGCGCGACGGTAATATTCAAGTAGTATTGTCGCGCATCTTACAAATCATTAACAAAAGAGCGCTCGAAGGAGAGGTTAATGGAAAGCAAAGTAGTTGTTCCGGCAGAAGGCAAAAAAATCACGCTCAATCAGGGCAAACTCAACGTTCCAAATAATCCAATTATCCCTTTTATTGAAGGTGATGGGATTGGTGTTGACGTTTCTCCGGTAATGATCAAGGTGGTTGATGCTGCCGTACAGAAAGCTTATAACGGCGAGCGTAAAATTTCCTGGATGGAAATTTATACCGGCGAAAAATCCGTTGAACTGTATGGTCAGGATGTCTGGCTGCCGCAAGAAACCCTCGATTTGATTAAAGAATACCGCGTTGCGATTAAAGGTCCTTTGACTACCCCGGTGGGTGGCGGGATTCGCTCTCTTAACGTTGCCCTGCGTCAGGAACTGGATCTGTACGTCTGTCTGCGTCCGGTACGATATTATAAAGGTACACCAAGCCCGGTAAAACGTCCTGAAGATACCGACATGGTTATTTTCCGTGAAAACTCAGAAGATATTTATGCCGGAATCGAATGGAAAGCCGGTACGCCTGACGCGGATAAAGTGATTAAATTCCTGCGTGAAGAAATGGGCGTGAAAAAAATCCGTTTTCCTCAGCAGTGTGGTATCGGTATTAAACCTTGCTCTGAACAAGGCACAAAACGTCTGGTGCGTGCAGCGATTGACTATGCGATTACTAATGACCGTGACTCTGTGACCCTGGTACATAAAGGCAATATCATGAAGTTCACCGAAGGCGCGTTTAAGGACTGGGGTTACCAGCTGGCGCGTGACGAGTTTGGCGGTGAATTGCTTGATGGCGGTCCATGGGTAAAAATTAAAAATCCAAAAACCGGCAAAGACATTATTGTCAAAGATGTGATTGCGGACGCCTTCCTGCAGCAGATCCTGTTGCGCCCGGCAGAATATGATGTGATTGCCTGTATGAACCTTAACGGTGACTACATCTCCGATGCGCTGGCGGCGCAGGTGGGGGGAATTGGCATTGCGCCAGGGGCCAATATCGGTGACGAGTGCGCGCTGTTTGAAGCAACACACGGTACAGCACCAAAATATGCCGGACAGGACAAAGTCAATCCAGGCTCGGTTATTCTTTCCGCTGAAATGATGTTGCGTCATATGGGCTGGTTCGAAGCCGCCGATCTGATTGTTAAGGGAATGGAAGGGGCGATTGCCGCAAAAACCGTAACCTACGATTTTGAACGTCTGATGGAAGGTGCTAAGTTACTGAAATGCTCAGAATTTGGCGATGCTATCGTTAAGCACATGTAAGTTACTCCATTGTAGCGAATGTTAACGGGGGCGAGATGTCCCCGTACTTTTTCCGACCTGAAAAATTCTTCTGCAAAACCTCTGCAAAACTCTTCTGCAAAACGGTATGAAAAATGACCGTATTTCATGCTCCGACAACCCTCCATTCTTTACCTCTGTCATCGTTGTAACGGTCAGTTTGGCGCTGGCTTTTATGCCCTAACAAATCCTTAGTGTTGATTTTTTGCTCCCTGTATATTCGCTCCGATAGTGATCTAATTTCGTGAAAAGTAGGGGGCGAACCTTTGTCCCAGGACAATCCAGATAGCTCGCGAATTTTTTTAAAACTGGTGCTGATCGTGTTGGGTTTGACAATTCCACCTCGCCTGGCCATTGCTGTATTGTGTATGAAGTGGACAAGATAAGGGCTAACGATATGATCCCGACATTGAGTAATCACCTGCTCCAGAGTCATGCCAATGGCATCACAGCGAAGAGATAGAGGTATCGCTACCCTGGCCCCCGTTTTAATCTGTTCAACGTGCAAATGGCCGTCCCATACGTCAGAAAACTGCATTTTACTGATGTCTCCCTCTCGCTGTGCGGTAACGAGGGCCAGCAACATTGCATTTTTCATATATGCGAACTGTGGTGGTGTTACGTTCAGCATGGTATTGAATTCATCTAAAATTAAACGTTCACGACTTACACGGTTATGTGGATTCTTTGTTGCTTCAGCCGGGTTGTAACCTGGCGGGACTTCACCAGCATGTTGGGCTTCTTTGAAAACATCAATTAGCGTTGTTCTGACTACCTGAGCCATTCTGGAGTGCCCCTGTTTTTTGTAATCATCCAAAATGTCCGCAATATCACGAGTATCAACATCACGGATTGGTTTGGCGGCCAATGCCATACGCATGGCTTTAACCGGTGCGATTTTTTGTTTAACGGTGTTTTCAGTAATTTCATTTGCTGTCTTACGCTCCTCCTGGATCACAAGATAACGATCAAGCCACGTTGAAACACTGATGCTGCCGCCGACTGCCCGGCTCAGTTTGTCCCGTACTGCCAGGGTATTGCGTAACTGCTGTTCTGATAATCTGGTGTTGGCTTCAATGGCGATTGCTTTCGCTTCTTCAGCATTCGTTCCTAATCCATGAACCACCCCAGTGATGGGGTGCTTATATTTCCAATATATCCGCTGAGTTCGCTTATCGGTGCTGCAATAAAGCCCTGGAATATTCAACGAAAATTTACGAGGCCTGCCCATCATTTAAAATCCTCAACAAGCGGGGATCGTCATTTTTCCTGGTTACTGGCTGACAAGATATGCCGATATACCTGGCTCCTTTTTCAACACGCCAGAACCGGCCTGCTTTTTGTGGTGGTGGATATATCATTTTATTTTTTGCATAAGAAAGGATGGTTGTATAACTAGGGCAATCTTCTTTCCCAAATTCCTCTATTGCCCAATCCATTAATAGTTGAGTACGTGCCATTGGTCATACCTCGATACGACCGGCCAACAGGTTAACGTGCTGGCCGGTGCGGTTTTGATTTTTAAAAATCAGTTAGCGAACTGCGAGTGAAGGTGATCCTGTTTCAAGATGAGCACCTGGAATTTCAATACCCTCCTTGATTGCTTTTTTAATTTTGGCTTTATCCGGGGCGACAATAGTTGCCACATCGACATACTCATCGGGGATAGCGTTTTGGTTGTCGATGATCACACTGACTGAACCCGGTTTAACGGAGAAGGTATTGAAATCAGTTTTTAACGATTTCTTATCAGCGGCGATCAGACATTGTAGAGCGTATTTTTTAAGGCTGGCTGCATAGGTACTGAAGTGTTTCTCGCGTTGAGCGATTCGCTCACGCTCTGCCTTGCACGTTGCCGCCTGGCCTTCGTACTCACGCATTAATCCCATCATGCCATCAAGTTTATCGGCCAGCCCACCCTCAAGACCCTCAAACGTATCAGCCAGCATTTCAGGCGTCAGTTCGTCAGATTCCTGGGACAGTTCGAATAATTTACGGATGTCTGCTGCCAGTGAAATTGCTGTGCTCATGATTGCGCCTCCAGTTCTGCAATGTGCTTCTCGGTCAGTTTGTGAAGACTGAGAAGACGTTTTTTCAGGTAATCGGAATGCTGGGTATCGCCCGTGCTCTCGGCATTCTTACGATGGACATCAACTTCTCTCGCCATCGTTTCATACACTTTCTTGGCTTCGTTCGGTGTAACGGCACTTTCGATGGTATTAGCGACTTTGGTGATTTTCTCGTCCAGTTCTTTACGAAGACGTACGGTATCCCCGGCTTTTTCCCCGGCATTTTCGATGGCGAATTGAGCTGCGTTTTCCTGGCGATACTGTTGATCGTCAAACAGGCCGAGAAACACATCAGCAGAGGAGCCAAGCTGAGAAAGTGCCTTTTTGGTTGCGTCTGTGAGTGATTTTTTTGGCGCTTCGCCATCGCTGATAAGGCCGTTTTTTGTGTTGTAAATATAGGGAGTGCAGCCATACGCAAAAATTTCGCCTTGTTTACCATCCAGCACGTACCACAGGCGTACTTTTGTTGTGTGGTTGACTTCGGTCAGGTAGCCACCAGCCCCATTAGGGATCATTTCTTTTACGAAATTTCCATCAGCACCTTTAATTGAGCGCATAATGGGTGCGCCATTATCAAAACGCTCTTCCAAAATCTCAATTTTCCAGTTGATACCTTGGGGGCCGAGTACCTTGGTGGCTTGCATTACCATATAGGTACCGTTGATCGATGTGCCGCCACCATTCGTTGCGAATGCTTTGGTGAATCGTTCGTCGGTTCTGTGAAGTTTGCGCCATAGACTGAGGTTGTCCTGTATGTCCTGCGGTTGATCCGCAATTTCTTTTTCAACCTGTGTCGCACGTTGCTGGAAATTGTCGGCAGCAATGTCACAGGGCGCAGTAACCACCACAGGGGTAGCTTCCGGTATTTTTACTGGATCATTAGAATGCTCTGTTACTGGTTTTTCTGTTTCATTTGGAGCGCTGGTATCGTTTGCTGGTTCAGCGCTAGAACCAATCAGTCCGTCAATGCTGAATTTCCCACCCCCCAAATTACGTACTTCCGTTTTTTCCCCTTCATTTGAGGTGGTTTGCTGCGTACTCTCAACTTCTTGTTGCTCGTCGCCACGGGCGGGTTGGATGGTATCTTCAAAAAGCATACCACAGCGTTCTGTAAGGCATTTGCGAATGTATTCCTTACGTAAAGCAGCATCGGTAGCGAACGTATCGAACTTCATACCAGCGGATACCAGATCGAAAATTGTTTCATCATCGACATCCAGAATATCTACAATAACCCGCAGAGACGCGCTCCACATTCGCCAGGTCTGATCCCGGCCATTGATAAGCGCACGGGCATTCTTCACGTCAGAAGCTTTGGCATCGGCGCGTTTAACGCCGTTAAGTGCCAATGCTATTACCAGATCAAGCAAGTCGTAGGTACGACGCTCGGTTGATTCCCGCTCTCCGGGTCTTGTTGCTACCCATTTTTCAGCAAACGCCTGTACATCATCGGGGTTATCATCCGGTGGCGTCCGGGCGCGGAGGGCGGTAAGCAAATTATCAACGGATGCAGGGAACATATTTTTAACGGCGGTAACGCGGCAAAGGCCATCTATCACCGCGCGAATATCTTCCGGTGCTTCTTCGTCATTCAGCATGTCGTAGGCGTTTGACAGATACTCCTGATTTACAGTTTCCGGCACTGCGCCATACATGACGATATAGGCAATTCGAACATCTGTCGGAAGGTCAGCAATGGAACCAGGCTCATCAACTGCACATTCCTCAGTGACAATTAATTCAAAATCTTTGATTTCGTCATTCCAGATACGTTTAGAGATCCACTCAGAATCGAATTGATCAATTGGTGGATACTCTAAATCATCGCTTTGTACACAAATTTTAGGTTTGAAATAATTTCCGCTTGAATCCGGGTAAGATTCTTCCAGCGCTACAGATGCTTTCATTTCGGCTATTTTTTCATTTTTGGCTTCTACCGTAATAGCAAGAGCAATAGTGCCATTTACTATCGCTAATTTTTTTGGTATGAAACCACAAGTATATAATCCCATTAGTCACTCCTCGCTTATTAATGTTCAATGCATCGTAAGGACTGAATTTTTTCCTCAATTTCCTTGATTCGCATTTGTGAGTCGGTAACGATTCTACTCTTCATTTTTTCCAACCCATCTATTTCGCATTGTGTTAAATTGACAGATGGAATATCAATCGAAATATCTAGTGTTGTTAATAAGACCGTGGTTACGTTTTCATTATCAGGTGGGTCATAATCCATAACGCGAATACTAAATTCGTTTTCCCATGTATACTTTTGTGCAGCAATGAACAATTTTTTATTGATCGACGTTGGTAGCGCTGTTTGCATGATTACCTCGTAGTGTTATAATCCTTGCGTCCAGTGGTGGAAGCCATTGGTCATACCTCGCTGGAGTCGGTTTGGTCGCTGACTCCGCCGTCACCGGGACGTTAAGCCGGTAGACTGGCCCGCCTTGTGCGGGCCTTTTTACGGCTACTCTTCCTCGCCGCCAATCGCTACGCTAATTTCGTTAGCGAGTGATAGCCCATCGTTGCCTACCTCATCACAATGTTTAACAAAGTCACTCCATTGGGAATCGATAAATTGACGTAATACGGTTGATTGAAATTCATTAAGTTCAAACATATCTTTATTCCTGTATGTATTCGCGTTTATAAAGCCTCACACATTAACGCTCATGAAAATGTAAGAGGGGTTTATTTCTGATGGATGATACTTTTTATTTCGTAACAATTACCGTTAAAAACACGCCTTTCATAAATAACAGTTTCACACTCCCGCTTAGATTCATAAATTTCATAAACAACGTCTTTGCATGTTTCATGCGCAGGACATACTGTTACAACTAATGCGAATAATAGTTGTTGCATATATTCACCTGGTGTTTGGCGGCTTAACTTTTTTCGTCTACTACTGCGTGGTATTTCTGTTCGTCACCATCGCAGTAGTATACATAGCCGCGTCGATTAAACAGAAAAACTAGGGCGTCGATTGGAGTATTAGCGTAATCCATTTTCTATTCCTCTCTTTATTTGGAATTTAGCTGGCTGTGGGCGGTAATCATGGACTTTATGCACATAGCTATAAGAGGTCGGTTCTCCGTCACCACAACCAGCTAAATATTTTTAAATTACAGTTCTATTGCATCTTTTGGATATTTGGTTCTTTCATTTCCTTTCATAACCAACCACTTTTCTCCATCCCATATATATGAAAACTCTTCTTGATTTAGTGGGCTGGCTTTTTCTTTAAAAGATACATTTTCTTCGCCACGATCTCGGCCATAATAAACGGTATAGCCATCAACTCGATTATCGAACGAATGTCCTTCTGGTTTATCACAGCTATTATCTAATATTGATATATCACCATGTGAAACCAGCTTTTCCGCTAATTCCTGAGAATTGTAATGCGCTGTCAGAATCGGGCCGTGATGTTCAGGATAGCCATCCCAGTGACAGTAGACGCAGTGATAAATGTCACCGACTTTTACATTGATATTTGATCTGGTCGCCATTGGTCATTCCTCGCTTATAACGTGATTGGTCATACCTCGCCCGTCTTTCCGGGGTGTCAGAACTTTTACCCATATCAGCCTGCTGTGCCGTGTTTCTCGCGATTCACCCGGTGTTTCATACGCTCGCCGGTAGCTACTTCGTGGGCTTTCCTTGCCTTATCGCGTTGGCTGCTTGCCGTTGATGGAAGTGACTTTACTATTTACTAAAGCGAAAGTAAACCATTTGGTTTTGATTTTTTTTATTGAAGGTACAAAAACGACAAAACCGGCACATGGCCGGTGATTTTGTAGTAAGAATGTTGATTTATTTAGGGAGGCAGATAATTAAAGTTTACTTCGCCGCAAGAGTTCATCGAATAATTCATTGAATTCTTTGGCTTTTTCTTCAAATTCTCTAATCGTTCTGGTTTTTGCTGAATCAGGAAACTCTCTGAAAAGAGTTATCAGCCTTTCTTCTTGTTCATCCAGCACTACTGTAGGCTGTGAGCTATCTGAAGCATCATAAGGTTGGCTAAGGTACCCACCGGGCATCCCATAATCGTTCTCAATTCTTGCGGCTGCTCTCTCGCCAAACGATGATTTCCCATTGATTAATTGGGATATATAGCTCATCTCCTTCTTGGGTAAAGGCTTGTCAGCAAACCATTCTTTGAGGCGTTGTCGCCTTATCTCTCTTATGTCCATTCCATTATTTTGATTAGTAAATGGTAAACAAGCAAATGCTTGAGTTCTAATTTAGTGTTTGGTAAAGTCCATGCGAATTCTGAACGGAGTTAGATATGAATCTTAAGCAATACATAAAAACCCTAAAGCGGGGTGATGCCAAAAAGTTAGCCGAGAAAATGGGTATATCACCCTCTCATTTGTCGCAGATGGCCTCAGGTCAGTCACCGATCTCACCTGCACGTTGTGTTGAGATCGAAGAATTTACGTTAGGTGCTGTAACACGTATTGACCTACGCCCTGATGACTGGACAAGGATTTGGCCGGAACTTATCCCCCAGAACAATCAATCTACACCACCAGGAGCATAAAAACTGACTTATGGAAATCAATCATGAAGCCATTTGCATTGAGCTACGCCGTTGGGCCAGTGCAACAAAACGGGAAACGGTAGCGGCTGAGATAACCCAGCGTTATTTCGATCTCGGTGGTGGGGATTTACCTCTGTATCCGGTAGAAGCCCCTGGTGCAACACACAACAACATGCAGAACATCTTCCGTTGGCTTGACGGCGATAGCCGGAAGGCGAGAGCGAAGATTGATGAGTTGAAGCCCGCGATCCTTAAAGCACTGGAGCACCGCAGGAACGGGACGATCCAATATCAGGTAGCACAGGCGCAAAAAGAATGCGCTGAGGCGATTAGCGCGGCATTGCTGGAACTACCGGATGTTGATAAGGAAATCAGCGATGCAATTGAGGCATTGCATGTGCTGAGAAAGAGACCATCTGGCGGCATTTACTGCTGGTGACAACGAGGTATGACCAATGGCTAATTTTACGAGAGAACAGGTCGAGACGCAGATCCGCGATCACCTGGTTCGTGATGGATTCTCTGTCGATATTGCTCGTTCAGCAGCATTTCGCGGAGCAGATCATTATATGAGCAGACCCAACGCAACAATAGCAAGCTGTATTGCTATCGCTAAAACATATGCCAGACCGTTGAAACGGGTTAAAGGGAAGCAAGGTTGCAACGTCAATTCGCGCAAATAGTAACGCTGTTAGCGTTACAGAATTAAAATACCGAGGCTTCTATGGCGTCCAGTTGGATAAAAATTGAGGTGATAACCCCGGATAAACCCGAGGTGTACCAACTTGCCGAATTGTTGGACATAGATCCAGATGCTGCATTGGGCAAACTGGTGCGCCTTTGGGCATGGGCTGATCAACAAACAATTGATGGTAACGCAAAGTGTAACGCAGCAAGCGTTACCAAAAATGCTGTTGACCGGATCACATTCGTGCGTGGGTTTGCTGATGCGCTAATTCGAGTTGGATGGTTGGCAGTTGAGGGTGATACGTTAATTTTCCCTAAATTTGAACGGCATAATGGTAATTCCTCGAAAAAACGAGCACTTACAAATGACCGTGTTACAAAAATGCGCGAAATGAAACGCAATGAAAACGCAAACAGTAACGCTCATGGCGTTACAGGGAGAGATCAAAAAGCGTTACCAGAGGAAGAGGAAGAGATAGATATAAAAGATCCCCCCTTAAATCCCCCCAAGGGGAAAATAGCCACGAAGAAATTTAATCCGCTGGAAATTGATTTACCGGACTGGCTATTCCCTGAGCTATGGGCTGAATGGGTCGAGTTTCGCAGGGCATTGCGTAAGCCGATTAAGACATCCCAGGGAGCGAACGGGGCCATTCGTGAGCTTGATAAATTCAGGGGACAAGGCATTTCGCCTGAGGTGGTCATTCGGCATAGCATCGCCAACGAATATCAAGGGTTGTATGCCCCCGGAGGACGGGTCATAGCGAATAGTGGCAGGGATGTTAATAAAATTTCATCGCCAGATGTTTCCATTCCACCTGGTTTCAGGGGGTAACTATGCGCGACATTTCGGCAGTTTTTAAAAGATTGCAGAATATCATCCCGTCAGGCGTAAGCCCCAAATTTACCAGCGCGGAAGATCTTATGGCCTGGCACCTTGAGGAAGGGCGAAAGTACAGTGAAAACCTGATGCGCGAAAATCATCGGACACGTATGGAAAAAATTTTCGGTAGATCAGGGATCCGCGAGCGTTATCAAAAATGTACGTTCAAAAATTACCATGTTGAGAATGATGGACAAAGACGGGCGCTTACTCTGGCTAAATCGTGGTTGGCAAATTTTGGCTCTGGCTGTGTCAGCTTTGTTTTTAGTGGTTCAACAGGTACAGGAAAAAATCATTTATCGGCTGCTATCGGGAACGCACTACTGGAGCAGGAAAAAACAGTGCTAATTATAACGGTGGCGGATCTTATGCTTGAGGTTCGAGCTGGTTATAACGGTGGTAAGAGTGAAGATGAATTATTAACTGAACTATGCCGCGTTGATTTACTGGTACTTGATGAAGTTGGGGTGCAGCGTGACACAAAAAATGAATTTGTCATTTTGCATCAAATTATTGACCGGCGCACCGCCATGATGAAACCAGTAGGTGTTCTCACCAATCTTAACCATGCTGATTTAGCCGGGGTGCTTGGCCCTCGCGTAATGGATCGCCTGATGATGGATGGTGGTGTTTGGATAAATTTTAATTGGGAGAGTTATCGAAGCCGTCTGAAGAGTAAATAATATTTTTTAATTAAATAATTATGCGAGGAATGGCCAATGTTTTTAAACGTTAAATCAAACACGATGAATATTAATCGTGAGGTCTTTTGTGATTACTGCGGTGAATATGCCCGGCTGGTAACTGGTCGGAAAATATATCCACAGCGTAGAGATCTTGCTGACAAGTTTTTTTGGGAATGTGAGCCGTGCCGTGCACATGTTGGCTGTCACCGGGATAGTGATGCGCTTCCACTGGGACGCCTTGCTAACGCGGAATTACGAGCAGCAAAACGAATTGCACATGCAGCGTTTGATCCGCTGTGGAAAGAGTTTGGCATGAGGCGAGGGGATGCCTATTCGTGGCTGGCTGAACAACTTGGTATCCCCGTAGCAAAGTGCCACATCGGTATGTTTGACGTAGATCAATGCCGTCAAGTGCAGAAGGTAGCAACGGACTATAAAAATTCACTGTTGTAATCGAGGTATGACCAATGTCTTTAGAAATTAATACATTAATCAAAGAGCGCCGTTACGTTAGCGATGATGGCTGCGACTATTGTGCAACGTTTATCGATAACTGGAATGCGGCTGCGCGGGCGCGGTCAGGGGCCTGTTATCAACCACCAGTTAAACCGCCTGTGGTTTGCAACCCGAAAACAGAAACTGGTGCTGTTGTGAAGATAGGCAACCGCAATGTCTACGGTCGCAAGGTTATTACGGGTGTTTACCAGCTACACCATTCTGGCCGGTCGGCAGTTCAAATTGCTCACATGTTGAAAATGCCGGTTTACAGGGTTGAGCACTTACTCAAACGAGGAACCAGTGTGCGCCGCGAAATTTTCCGGCAGGTTTTGACCCAACCACTCCCGACCGAGGCTGAAATTATGCGTTGCCTCGCCGCAGAATCTAAGGCGTGAGGTGAATATGAGTAATTTGATTTTAGGAGATGATTTTTTCGCCCCTGCACCTTCCGATCTGGTCGATAATTTGATTGGCCGATATAAATCTACCAGGGTAAAAATAGAAAGTCTCGCTGGTGTGCTTAACGGTTCTGACGGTTCAGAAGTGATCCCTTATTTCTTGCGCGGTAATCAGAGCGACCATGAGTGTTATATCAGACCCGTGGCCGATATATTTAAACTCGAAGGGGCTATTGCTAATTTAAACGCTTCTTACTGGCAGCAGGCATTGTCTCTTACTGATGTTTACGAATATATGCCGCAAAAGCGTCGGGATGAGTGGAACGATCAGATACGTGAAATGAAAACGCCAGAATTTGAAGAAGAAACCGTTCGACCGACAATCATGTCACTGCTTAATTCTCGACAAAAATTCTTTAGTGAGCGCGTGGATGGTATTTTCAGGGTCTTATCCGGGGAACACGTAACCAACCGCCCGGAGGGTTTTAGTAAGAGAATGATCCTCTACGTCATGGGTAATTTGGGCCTGACGCACAGCAACGTAGGGTATCTGAACGATCTGCGTACGGTCATAGCTAAATTTATGGGACGTGACCTACCGGGCTATTCAAGCACTGACCCGATAATTAAAGCTGCTTACAGGAAAACAGGACAGTGGCTAACGATTGATGGTGGCGCTTTGCGTATTCGTTGTTACCTCAAAGGCACGGCTCATCTTGAGGTGCATCCTGATATGGCGTGGCGTCTTAATTGTGTGCTTGCCAGCCTGTACCCGGCTGCTATCCCCGCTGAATTTCGCCAGAAACCAAAAAAGCGATTAAAAGAGTTCACGATGATGGAGCGCCCGTTACCGTTCGCCGTTATCAACGTACTCGTAGGAATGAAAAAAGAGCGTATTGCATGGATGAATAGTTCTGGCCAACGGCGTGAAGGTGTCACCGATAACCCGCACAGCAGGTGTCTGGATTATTCCCACCGTGATAATGCCGTTCAGAGCGAAGTTGAAAATGTGCTGGCATTTATAGGCGGTGTCAAAATGTCGAAGAACGGACACTTCTGGTTCGAATTCGACTACGACCCCGATGATGTTATTTCCGAGATTGTCGCTTCTGGTTGTATTCCTGAGCATAAATCACACCAGTTTTACCCAACACCCGATCATCTGGCGCAGCGTTGCGTCGATTTGGCAGGGATAGAACCTCACCACTCTTGCCTGGAACCGAGCGCCGGGCATGGTGCTATTGCTGATCTCCTTACCGAGGGGAAAACAACGTGCGTAGAAATATCACCCCTGAATTGCAAAGTTCTGGAAAGCAAAGGGCATCGGGTATTTAACGCTGATTTTCTTAAGTGGGCGGAGCAGGGCGGTTGTTTTGATCGGATAGTGATGAATCCTCCGTTCAGCGAAGGACGGGCATTGGCGCATCTGAACGCGGCAGCATCCCTCACCAAAACCGGTAGTAGGCTGGTGGCGATTCTGCCTCCGAGCATGAAAGGTAAGGATCTTCTGCCTGGATGGAGCATTGACTGGTCGGAAATCATCACCAATGAGTTCGCCAATACCAGCGTTTCAGTAGTGATTTTGACGGCAGAAAGAGGTGCGCAATGACAATTGAACAGTGCCTCGACGGTAAAAGTATTCTCGATATGTGTTGCGGTTCACGCATGTTCTGGTTCGACCGTACCGATCCGCGTGTTGTTTTCGGAGACATTCGCGATGAGTCACACACGCTATGCGATGGGCGCGAGCTGCATGTAAAACCTGATGTGCTGCTGGACTTCCGCGATCTACCTTTCGCCGATGAACAATTCAGCCTGGTAGTATTCGACCCTCCACATCTTCAGTTTGCCGGTGAAACAAGCTGGCTGCGTGCAAAGTATGGAGCACTTAACCGAAACATGGCGAGAAGACCTAGCAAAAGGTTTCAGCGAAGCTTTTCGGGTGCTGAAGCCTTTGGGAACGCTAATTTTTAAGTGGAACGAAACGCAGATTAAAACCAGTGAAATCCTCGCGCTTACTGACCAGAAACCAACGTTTGGACATCCTTCAGGTAAGCGAGCAAATACTCACTGGATCGCATTCTTCAAAGATGGTGAGCCGAGGCTACATATCAAGGTCGAGGGGAATTAGTCATGAGGTATGGCTCAGTATGCAGCGGGATTGAAGCCGCCAGCATTGCATGGGAAACGCTGGGATGGTCACCGCTCTGGTTCAGTGAAATTGAAAAATTCCCCTCTGCTGTTTTAGCTCACCATTGGCCTGATATTCGGAATCTTGGGGACATGACCAAACTGGCCGGGCATATAATGTCCGGTAGTGTGGAAGCGCCAGATGTGCTGGTAGGAGGAACCCCCTGTCAGGCATTTTCTATCGCCGGGCTGCGCAATGGCCTGTTGGATACTCGTGGTCAGTTAACCCTTTCTTACGTGGAATTAGCAAATGCAATTGACGACAAGCGCCGCGAACGCGGGGAATCAGAATCAATCATCGTCTGGGAAAACGTCCCCGGAGTACTCAGCAGTAAAGACAATGCCTTTGGCTGCTTTCTTGCTGGGCTTGCCGGAGAAAGCGGTGAGCTACAACCGGCAGGGCGAAAATGGTCAAACGGAGGTGCTGTGTCTGGATCTTCGCGCGCAATCGCTTGGCGATTGTTGGACGCCCAATATTTCGGAGTGGCACAACGCCGCCGCCGTGTGTTCGTTGTCGCAAGTGCTAGAACGGACATCGATCCCGCCAAAATACTTTTTGAGTTCAACGGCCTGCGCCGGGATACTCCGCCGTGCAGAGAAGCGCAGGCGTCAGTTGCCGCTCTTACTGCAAGCGGCGTTGGAACAAGTGGTGCAGATGACAACCAGGGCATCGCAGGACACCTGTTAGCACATCCGATGAATGGCAGTCACTGGGATAATGTTAATAATCCGCACCCAACGTTAAATCAATCAAACAATATTGGTGGTATTGGTCTGAGCAATCAGGAATTGTTCAGCCAACGCGGTGCCGGAATTGTTAAAGGTTATCGTTATGGCGGCATTTGGCGAATACGCTGATGATGAAACAGCCTCAACGTGTAAAGCGCGTGACTACAAAGATGCAACTGATCTGGCTGTTACGACACAATACGGGGCTGGTATTGCTGGAACGTTGACTGCGCGTCATGATTCATCACCCTGTGCAGATCGTGGAATGAATGTGCTGGCTTTTCCTGAACGCATGAGTAGTACGCAGGCAGCATCCACCAAAAATCTATCACCAGCAATAATGTCTCGAAATCCCACGGCAATAGCTATTGCTGGGAACACCATCGGGCGTGCGCCCCGTAATGGTGGTAATGGTACAGGATACCATCAAGAAGTTAGCTACACCCTCACAAAAACTGACATTCATGGTGTTGCTATGGGTATGCAAGTACGCCGCCTTACACCTGTTGAATGCGAGAGATTACAAGGATTTCCTGATAACCACACGCTGATCCCTTGGCGTGGAAAAAATGCCAATAACTGCCCTGATGGGCCTCGTTATAAGGCGATTGGTAACAGCATGGCTGTACCAGTGATGCGGTGGATTGGTCTACAAATTCAAAAAGAAATAGGTGGTCGCTGACTTAAACCTTTTGCGGCAGAGGGTTATCTCGTTAACAATGAGGTAGCGCGTAGGCATGGAAGCCAAAACAAGGATCGGCCCCCGCAAGGGAAGATTCAACCGCAAGAGGTTGCTATTATGGATAAATATTTGTATGAGTTGCCGGTAAAGTTACCAGCAAAAGGTTGTACGTTGGTTTACACCGATAACGGGGTGGTAACCGCTGCTGTGGTGAAACGTCCCGATCAGTATGTGGCAACGGTTGATGAGTTTTTTGAACTGGCTAAAGCAGCATGTTTTCCTGTAGAACCACCAGCAGAAGAGTAG
>JAGWEN010001483.1:0-26523 GCA_018703685.1 Orius laevigatus | reverse complement strand
CGAGATATTGCAGAAAAAAAGAAAAAGTTTCGCCTTAAACCGTTTCTTGGGTGGTGTGAGGTTAATTCAGAAAAATTTAAAAATCCCGCTTTTTTCTCGCCTCATAGCTCAGAAACTTGTTGGTCCTACAAAAAAACTTACCTAAATCAAAATTTGTAGCAAATTTAATAAGCTTTAATTTTGTACTTAATACTTTTCGCGCGACGACCTACGGTTTATGAGATATTGGCGAAAAAACCGAAAAGTTCGCCTTAAAACCGTTCCTGGGTGGTGTGGGGGTTAATTCAGAAAAATTAAAAATCCCGCTTTTTTGTCGCCTCATAGCTCAGAAACTTTTGGTCCTACAAAAAATCTTACTAAATCAAAATTATAGAAAACTTAATTATCTTTAATTTTGTACTAAATATCTTATCGCCTAAGACCTACGGTTTTCGAGATATTAGGAAAAAAACGGAAAAAATCGCATTAAAAACGCTCTAGCGTCCAAAGCACACTGGTTTCGGTTATGGACTTTTTTTTTGGTTAATTATGGGACCAACCCCTACACATTTCCGTAGAGAAACAAAATACCTTTTTTCCTTTATTTGGCCTTTTCGGGCTTAGTTTGACTGGACATTACCTTTGCGCTGTATGATGATTCTCAAAAGTGGTTTCGCATTTTGAAAAGCTCTTGTTAGGTTGTCGTCGTTGTTGATGGGTAGGAGGTCGCCGTCGCGGGGGTCCGTATATGAGATGATAAAAGGCACGTCCGGCAATTTGTGGAGCTTTTCCAGCGTTTTGTGGAACTCCTCGTATTTCGCGGTGCTCTCCCTTGGGAGCGAAAACCTTCGAAACTCCGCATCGAACTGCAAAAAATCAGATTTATGAAGACAAAAGGCAAGTGCGATAAAAAATTTAGGAAATTAATAAATAATTAGGGTACATCAAGCTAAGCTATTAGGGGGATAAATAGCCTAAACTGGCATGGCAACATAGCTTCCAAAGAATTAAAGATGAAAAATCGAAAACAAGATAGAAAAGAGCTAAAAGGGGTCCTGAAATCTACACAGGGGTCTAATAACATTACCAGGAGCACAAAAAAGTTTCAAAAAATGAGTCCCAACCGGTTTGGAATGGGTCCAACCAGCTAGAATTAGTCCAAACCAATCTAGAATGGGTCCAAACAGCCTAGAAATGGTCCAAAACCAGTCTAGAATGGGTCCAAACAGTCTAGGATTAGTCCAAACAAATCTAGAATGGTTCTAAAACAGTTCAGAATGGGCCCAAACAGCATAGAATTGGTCCAAACCAGTCTAGAATGGATCCAAACCAGTCTAGGATTAGTCCAAACCAGTCTAGAATGGGTCCAAACAGTCTAGGATTAGTCCAAACAAATCTAGAATGGGTCTAAAACAGTCCAGAATGGGCCCAAACAGCATAGAATGGGTCCAAACCAGTCTAGAATGGATCCAAACCAGTCTAGGATTAGTCCAAACAAATCTAGAATGGGTCCAAACCAGTCCAGAATGGGTCAACACAGTCTAGAATTAGTCCAAAAAAAATCTAGAATGGGTCCAAAACAGTCCAGAATGGGCCCAAACAGCATAGAATTGGTCCAAACCAGTCCAAGATGGTTCCAAACCAGTCCAAAAACGGGTCCAAACCAGTCCAGAATGTGTCGAAATCAGTCCAGAATGGGTCCAAACCAGTCTAGAATGGGTTCAGACAGTTTAGAATTAGTCCAAACAAATCTAGAATGGGTCCAAAACAGTCCAGAATGGGTCCCAACAGTCTAGAATTGGTCCAAACCGGTCTAGAATGGGTTCAGACAGTCTAGAATTACTCCAAACCAATATAGAATGGGCCCAAACAGCCTAGAATTGGTCCAAACCAGTCCAAAAATGGGTCTAAACCAGTCCAGAATGGATCCAAAACAGTCTAGAATGGGCCCAAACCAGCCTAGAAGGGGTCCAAACCAGCTCAACGGGGTAAAACATCATAAGGGGTCCAAAGACATTTTAAAAAGCCCAAACGAGCATAGAAGTGGTCCAAACTATTAGCCATGACTCAGCCCAATCGTGACTCACAAGCAAAGGTTCAAACGGTTAAATTGGGCGTTTTCCACACCATGTTTCAATCCAAAATTATGACCCAAATCATCTAGGAAGGTCCCCGCCATGCATAATATTTGAAAAAGATGAAAAACAGGAAGTCGTTATTTTAAAAAAATCATTTTTCTTCATTTACCTTGCTTTTGATTTCTACGAGGCCCGAATCGATCCTCTGCTCTCTTTTGGAATGTCTCGACATAATTAAATAATTAAATCATAAAAAACACAATTTTCAACATTAATTTCATTAAACAATTATATAAAAAAATTTCTAAAAATTGATAAATTCACAATGATTCATAATTGGACATTATTTTTTAAAAAATTGTAACAAATTAAAGATAATACTGATTAAAAATTAACAATAAATAATAAAAAAAATAATAAAAAGGTAAGTAAACAAGGATATGAGTCATGCGGCCATTTTGTGAAAGTATCGATATTTCGAAGAATCGATTATTAAGGAGCTT
This sequence comes from Orius laevigatus, assembly GCA_018703685.1. Classification (NCBI taxonomy): domain Eukaryota; kingdom Metazoa; phylum Arthropoda; class Insecta; order Hemiptera; family Anthocoridae; genus Orius; species Orius laevigatus. The sequence goes on along the minus strand of JAGWEN010001483.1, from coordinate 23,963 downwards.
AAAAAATTCAAAATTAAAAAAAACGCAATGTTTTGACTTTATAGCATTTTAAAATAGCTTTCCAATGGTATAAATATCGACAAAAAAAATTTGGAAGTTACGAGCAGTTTAGTCATGAAATTGTGCAGCAGAAAGTTTAAAGTTCCATAACTTCCACAATTTTAGAGCAATATTATCGATACTTATACTGTTGGAAAGCTAGTTTTAATATCTTTCCAACGGTATAGATATTAATAAAATTGGTTAAAAATTGTGGAAGTTACGGGCGTTTTAAGATGGAACCGGTGATTGTAACCGGTAGAACCGGTGAAAAGTAACCGGTTCTGAGCGCGACCCAATTAACCTTCGGAACTGTTTCATTTTGCAATTCATGTTCTTTTTATTTTATTTTATCTTCTTCTACTAATTATGATATTTGTGATTAGCTTTTTAAATTAGCGAATCTATTGTTTTAATAGAAATAAACGAAATGTTGCCTCCGAATAAACCATGGGAGGCTGCGGGAGGCAACAATTTGAGGAATACCATGTAAGTTTTGACAGATGAATTGGTTTATGCGTTTCTTTTGAGTTATCAATTATCGCATAGAAGGTGTCCCCTGGCCTCATACCCTTGGGGGAGGGAGGAGCAGCTTTAACGAGAAAGTAGCTACGTTGACCAAAACCCAGCAAGCTTTAGCCAACTATTTACCGCCAACTAAACCTCCCCACAAACTAGCTACACTAATCCCCCAACTAGCCACCAAAAACATTGCAGGAATCAAAATTAGTCCCCCAAAACACTGTCTACCACCAAATCCCCCAAACTAGTTTCTCGACTACGTCCCCCAAACTATCTACACCATGAATCCCTCCCCCCGCCAGTTGTCCCAAACGTAGCACACCCACCGCTTGCTATCTCCAACTAGTCCCCCCAAACACTATCTACCTCTGATTCCCCACTGTTTGAACTGGGCAGTCTGATGTGTGATTCTGTATGTTTCAGGGTTGATATAAATGCGACGGTGAACAGTTTGCGAGGAGGCGGCCCTGTTCCTGGATCAGTCCAGGCGCCTCCGGTACCGCGGCGAAACGTCGCCCGGAGTCCCGCTTATCTCTTCGGCGGTTACGGCGGCGGCGGTTACGGTGGCTATTCCGGCTACGGCGGTTACCCCGGATACAACTCATACGGCTCTTACGGTAACAACATGTATGGAATGAACGCTTTCGAAAACCGGTATGTCGCTGAAAAACGTTTTCCCGCTGATTCTTCTCTTTTAGATTCGTCCAGTTCGCTGAAGAGAGCACGCAGCCGGCTTTCGATCGCGTCGAGTCGTTCGTGAGGGCCTTTTCGTCGATCGCGATGATGATGGAGTCGACTTATCATGCGATGTCGATGTCTTTCCGCGCCGTGCTTAGCGTCGCAGAAAACATGTCCAAGCTCAAAGATGTCTTAGCTGAGATCCTTTCCTCGATGAATTTCTTCGGTCGCATTCTGCGATTCGTACGTCGCGTTCTTCACCTCGCAGGCGTCGCCAATATGCCCGATAACGAATGGGAAAGGACTTTTTCCCAGTCGACCGTTTCAGATGGGAAACCTAAATCCCTCATGCCACTTTTGGCATGTTTTGGGTTCTTTTTTGGTGCCCCATATCTCATCTATAAAGCATTCAATTCCGACCAACCGGACGAAACTGTTCAATTGGTCGCCCGCTTTGACTTCAATCCGTCGCAATCGGATGAGATCGCACTTAAAAAAGGCGACGTCCTCAAAGTCAAGAAAAGAGATTTAAGGACGAGAAAAGACTGGCTTAAAGTTGAAAATAACGGAAAATCCGGCCTCGTACCTTCTAATAGACTTGGCGTAAGTGATTTATTTATAAAATAAAAGATCTAAAGTGCGAAAAATTTCCCTTTTTTTCTTTACAAGACAAAAAAAATTTCCCTCCATATTCCAGCACTGCGGGGGGATAAAAATGCTGTTTACAGTGTTGCCAATGTGGATAATTTATCCAATATTTTGATGATTTATAGCGAATTTTGCTACTTTTTAGGGCCCAATCTGGCAACACTGGAATCTCACGAAGTTGGGCTTTTGACAGTTTTGCCAGTTTGGGCTATTTGTAGCAAATAGGGCTACTTTTTTGGGGCCTTATCTGGCAATCCTGAAATCCCACAAAGTTGGACTGTTTACAGTGTTGCCAGTTTGGGCTATTTATTGCAAATTGGGCTACTTTTTAGGGCCCGATCTGGTAACACTGGAACACCAAAAAGGTGGGCTTTTGACTGTTTTGCCAGTTTGGGCTATTTATTGCAAATTGGGCTACTTTTTAGGGCCCAATCTGGCAACACTGGAATCTCACGAAGTTGGGCTTTTGACAGTTTTGCCAGTTTGGGCTATTTGTAGCAAATAGGGCTACTTTTTTGGGGCCTTATCTGGCAATCCTGAAATCCCACAAAGTTGGGCTTTTGACTGTTTTGCCAGTTTGGGCTATTTATTGCAAATTGGGCTACTTTTTAGGGCCCGATCTGGTAACACTGGAACACCACAAAGTTGGGCTTTTGACAGTGTTGCCAGTTTGGGCTATTTATATCAAATTGGGGTAATTTTTGGGCCTTATCTGGCAACCCTGCTATCCCACAAAGTTGGGCTGTTTACAGTGTTGCCAGTTTGGGCCATTTATAGCAAATTGGGCTACTTTTTAGGGGCCAATCTGGCAACACTGGAATCCCAAAAAGTTGTGCTGCTTACAGTGTTGCCAATTTGGGCTATTTATAGCGAATTGGGCTCTTTTTTTTTGTCCAATCTGGCAATCCAAAGTTGCGGTGTTGCCATTTCGAACGAAATATCCAAAATTGGGCTACTTTTTTGGGCCCAATCTGGCAACACTGGAATCTCAAAAAGTTGGGGTGCTTACAGTGTTGCCAGTTTGGACCATTTATACCAAATTGGGCTTATTTTTCGGGTCCAATCTGGCAATCCAAAGTATGGGCATTAGCAGTGTTGCCATTTTCAACGAAATATCCCAAATTGGTCTATTTCCAGTTCTAATCCGGCAATCCCACAAAGTTTGGATGTTTACAGTGTTGCCACTTTATACAATTTATACCAAATTGGGCTACTTTTTTATGCCTAATCAGCCCACTTAAAAAAATTTAATTTTTTGTTTCAGGTGTTACCGCAAACCGCAACCAAAGATTAGGCAGAAATTTTGTTTATTTTTTTAAATATACGTCTTATAATTAAACTATTTTACTTATTTTGTATGATTCATTTAAATGGTTTTGTTTATGGGTAAATAAATAATCTTAAAATTTTTTTGTCATTTTTTTTTTTTTAGGTAGAGCTCAGCCAAGAAGAGTTGCACTCAATTGGCTGAATGACACCTAACCTAGTTTTGATAAGAAACAAACCCGAATTCCCCCACCCCTTCAACGCCCCCCCCCACCCATTTCCCTTTCTTTCCACGTCCGCCCTACTTTTGAGAGGAAACTGGGCCGAAAAGCGGCGGGTAAAATGAAATTTCAATGGGAACACTTATCGACACTCGAAAGGCGGCGGCCACCCCCCTCACCCACTTCCCCCCTACCTCCCCCCACTTTCGCCGCCCCCGCATGCGTAACCGAGTGAAAGGGGCGCCCCCCGTACCCCCTTTTACACCCTCTTCCTTTCCGAGTTCAAAACCCGGGGTCGAGTCGATAAAAAGGAAGTATTCCGTTTTTTCCCCCTACTTTACCAACACAAACACAACCATAGAACATCTATTTTTCTTTTTATTTTCTCTCTTTTTTTTTTCCTCTTAATTTCTCTCTTTTAGATTCCCCCTCCCTTTCCCCCATTTACGCCTCCGCAACAGAACACAAACAAACAAAAAAATTTTCCTATACGTTTTTCATGAAAATTGGATATCTGATGTGCCTGTACGTCCATGTATTTTGGAAAGATTAAAAAGAGGTAATTTCTTGTAGTAGTAGTTTAGCCACCCCTTTCTAACAGCAAATTTTCCCTTTAAAACGCAAATTTTTCAAAAACTACAGAACATTTTCATAAATTTGACAACGCCAATGAAAAGGGCTTAAAATTCCGCGTCGATTGAGTATAATATTGCCTAGGTTTGTTCCTTTAAAAAGTGTCAAAATGGTGAAAAACAAAAATTTTCTTTTATGACTTTTGCGCCAAAACTGGGATTGATGGAAGGTCGGGAAAGCTTGGAAAGCATCCTACCTTTCTCTAGCTTCAAAACGATCCTGATCCGGTGTCGGTCGGATTAGTAGTTTTTGCGTGGTGTCCACGGATTCAATTTTCGTCCAAACTTGACAATAGTATAGTCGATCGACGCAGAATTTGAAAACCTTTTTGTATTTATAAGTACTTATTTTCGAAAAAATGAAAGGTTTTTGAGATATGGCGTGAAAAAGGGGATTTGGATGGGTTTTTTGGTTGGTTTGGCGATGTTATCGGTTTCTGTTTTTCAGGCGTCGACTCCAATCTTCAGAACGGAAGGCATCAGATCAGCCTTTTCCCGTTTACGGAACCGGGGGACAAACAACCAAAATAACCAAGCACAGAAGGTAATCGAAATGTGAAGGTTAGGTTAGGAAAGAGTGGAGGTGGGAGTCCTATCACCTCGCCTACTCTTCTCGACCCACTTCCAACCTCCCCACTACATCCCAACCATCTCTTATCTCCTCTCCTGCCATCCTCGACCTTCCTTCACCTCCCCGCACTCTCCTATTACCTCTCCTACTCTCCCAGACCCACTTCCAACCTTCCCCCCTACCTCCCAATCATCTTCTATCTCCTCCCCTACCCTCCTCGACCTTCCCCCACCTCCAACCTTCCTTCACTTCTCCATCACCTCCCCCGCTCTTTCATCACCTCTCCTACTCTTTTCGACCCACTTCCAACCTTCCCCTACCACCCAATCATCTCCTATCTCCTCCCTTACCCTCCTCGACCTTCCCCACACCGCCAACCTTCCTTTGCATCCCTCCACTCTCCCATCGCCTCTCCTACCCACCTCGACCTTCCCCCTACCTGTTCCTCCCCCTACCTTCATGCACCCCCCCACTCTCCCATCACCTCACTCACTCTCCTATCATCTCCCCCCACTCTCCCATCACCTCCCCCATTCTCCCATCGCCTCTCCTACTCTCCTCGACCCACTTCCAACCTTCCTTTACCTCCCAACCATCTCCTCTCCTACCCTCCTCGATCTTCCCTCCACCCCACCTTCCTGCACCTCCCCCCCACTCTCCCATCACCTCTCCTACTCTCCTCGACCCACTTCCAACTTCCCCCTACCTCCAAACCATCTCCTATCTCCTCTCCTACCCTCCTCGACCTTCCCCCCACCCCCTACCTTCCTGCACCTCCCCCCACTCTCCCATCACCTCTCCTACCCTCCTCGACCTCCCCCCAACCTTCCTGCATGTTCGCACCTCACTAAAACGCTGAACGGTTTTAGGGCGAGAAGTCGCCGCAGAAACTCAGCGAAGATGTGATAGCGAGCGCATCGACGGCCCTCCGCCGTCTCCATTTCCGGGGCGCGTCCCGGAAGGCGAAGCTCCAGTCATCGCTCGAGTCGACCAACACTTCGACCGACTCTTCCAATACGGTCATCACCATGGTGACCGTCGACACGGACGTCGAAGACGACACCCCCTCAGCGCCGACTTCCCTTTCCCTCTCGCTACCCCGGCGGGCGAGTTCCGTCTGCGAAGAGAGCAAACTGCCCCCGAAACGGCTCAAAATCCTCAAGCGATACGCGAGGACGAATCTGGAAGAAGAGAGGACACCGCACGGGCGAGGGAGTTCAGGCTTCGCCGCCGTTCAGATGACCATCGACTCCGATTTCGGCGAGTCGATCGACCAACGGAGCTCGCCCCCTTTGCCCGATTCGCCGACGATCAAGACCAAAAAAGAGATCACCTCCATCCTCATCCAGCAGCCCTCCGTTCAAGCGCCGTCGCCCGACAAAGACCCCGAAGAACCTCTCGACCCCTTAATTCTCAAACGAGAAGAAAACATGCGACTCCTCGACGTCGCCACCACCCTCACCGTCGACCAGCTTCAAGAATTCGACATGAAGTAAGCAAAATTCTCCATTCTTTTTCAGCTTCCAGGGCCTACAAGCGTCCCCCCCGTCCGGAAACCAAATTGTCTTTTTATGTTTCAGATACGGTTCTCCGCATCATTCTAGGAGTCAATCAGTGAGGGTGTCCAAAACAGCTCGACAATTCGAGTATGAGCTGTCTTTGTCTTTTTTTTGTCCTTTTTTTTCACCCTTTTTTTCAATTATACAAAACCGAAGCACTTTTTCCCCACTTCGCTTTGGTCTATATACTTGTATATAAACAAGTGTTTCATTTTACGATGGATGTAGGTAATCACCGAGAAATCGCTCATGTTGTATGCTATGGTGGAGCAATATGGTACACCTAACCTCCCAGTCACTGGTTTTGAGAACTTGTTGCTATGGAGACACGAATTTCCATAGTAACGAGCTTGGTGCAGTTGTTTCTATAGAAACGCTTACATAGAAACAACTGCACCAATGAGATCGTTGCTGTGGAAATACGTGTTTCCATAGCAACGAGCTCGCAAGACCGCCATTGTCGTTGTTGGGATTGGAGCACCATCCAGGATAGCATACATAGATTGACTATTAAATGGTTAAATTATGCGATTTCAGTTTTTTTTCCGCGTATTTTGGCCATTTAAAAGGTTGGAAACCAAAGGTGCAGGGCTCTTTTTGCAATTTTTGACCTTATACTTCCACGTTTGCTTTGTCCTTTGTAATTTTTGAATTCCTGTGATGATGGTGGAATTTCGGGGTGTTGATTTTGTGGGTTTTTGTTTTTTGTAGGTATGGGTCTCCGCATCATTCGAGGAGCCAGTCGGTGAGGCCGAGGGCGAGGCCGAATTTCTTGAGTTTACCGCAGGCGAGGACGAGGGTGGCGTCGATGCCGAACACGGGAGTCGAGGAGACCTTTTACCGCCTTCGCCATTTCTCGATAACGGGCAAGTCCGTCGTGAACAAAGGCGACAGCCTCCGGACGCGGCGGCCTAAATCGAAGGAATCCCTTGGCAACTCGAGCCCTCCTAGCTCAGGACCGAGGACGCAGCCAAATTCCCGCCAATCCTCCCTCCTCTCATGCTCGAGCCTCGAAGGGAACAACTACAAAGTCGTCATGCTTGGTTCCTCTGCGGTCGGAAAAACGTCGCTTATCTCACAATTCATGACGTCAGAGTATCTGCATTCCTACGACAACAGCATCGGTAAGTAAGCAGCCAATCAGCGAACCGTAACTAGTGACACTGACATCACCCCCTTCTTCATCCAATGCTTAGGGATGGTTAGGGCACTTGTCTCACAATTCATGACGTCACACTGTATACACTCCTACGACAACAGCATCGGTAAGTAACTAGCCAATCAGCCAACCATAACTGGCGACAGTGACACCGCCCCCTTCTTCATTCAATGGTTGGGGATTGGATAAGAGTAACCAGCCAATCAGCAAACCGTAACTAGCCTCAGTGATATCACCCCCTTCTTCATCCAATGGTTAGGGATGGTTAGGGCACTTATCTCAAAATTCATGAAGTCACAGTGTATACACTCCTACGACAACAGCATCAGTAAGTAACCAGCCTGAAAACTAGCAACATTGACACCACCCCCTTCTTCATCGTGTGGTTAGGGACGGTTAGGGCTTTAGGGCACCTCTTTCCTTACTATTTCCATCCCTAGTATTCATCTTTTTCTTTTCTAGATGACGAATTCGGGGACAAAAGTGTTTCTGTCCTCCTTGACGGTGAAGAAAGCGAACTCATGTTTGTGGATCATTCGACTCAACAAATGTCTGTAAGTGTGCATTTCATGACACTTAAAACTTCAATATATTTTGTCCTATTTGAACGATATTTATACCGCTGGAAAGCTTTTTAACGCAGCTTTCGTATGAAAATTGATTTAAAAAATTTGGCCCCTGCTGGCATTAATAGAGTTTTTTTAGCCGACAACGTGTTTGGAGAACTACAAGAACGGGCAAGCGTACTGCGTGGTGTATTCGACGTCGGATCGTAATAGCTTTAGAGTGGCGGAGACGCTTCTTCAGAATCTCTGGAAGCGGGACATCATAAGATCGAAGGCGGTGATACTTGTGGCGAACAAGACGGACCTCGTGAGGTCACGGGTGGTGACGAGCGTCGAAGGGAAGAATCTTGCGACCGACTACGACTCAAAGTACATCGAGACGTCGGTCGGCTTCAACCACAACGTCGACGAACTCCTAGTCGGCCTCGTCACCCAGATACGGCTCAAGAAGGAGAAGAAGCCGGAGGAGACGCTTTCGCCGCCGCCGCCGCTTCCTTGCCTCAGCCGCCGCTTTCCGAAAGCGAGGAACGCCCGGACGTCCGCAAGTCTCAAAGTGAAAGGTCTCCTCAGCAAAGTCTGGGCTCGAGACTCGAAATCAAAATCGTGCGAAAATCTCCACGTTCTTTGATTCTTTTTAACTAGAATTTCCCCGCTCCGAAAAATATATTAAACATGAAAAAATAGATGTTTCCCATTTTTAAAATATTTTTTAAATATTCGCATTTTTAGGATTTTATGACCATTTTTTAAATCAAATTTTTTGACCTTTAAAATTGTGGTTCCGATTATTTCCCTGGCCGTAGAAGTTCCAACTTCAGCCTGCTAACCTCGTCGCCAACCGTTTAAGGGAAATTGTTGTGTTACCATAGCAACCACCAAGGTTTGCCCAGTGTATATCAATCCCTAAGTTCCGAAATCGACTATAATTCCTTATACAGGGTGCCCCTAGGCCTCCCCCGCCGAGCCATTTTGCCTTTTAACCTCCCAAATCCCGCCAATTCAACCCATGGGTCAGGGAGATGAACAAAAAATCCTTAAATGTCGTCCCTCAAGAGCTTATTAACACCAAAAAAATTATTAAAAAGCACAAAAAAAAATTTAAAAACCAAAAAAAGCAATACCTTTTAAAATTAATGTCTTCCCAAATATTTTAGTAGTTTACATAATTTTTAGGTTAACCTATTAACGCTAAAAAAGCTCCAAAAAAAGGGATGATTTCGTTAGGAAAGGTTGTCGGCCATTTTGGCTACTTTAGTTCCTCATTTTGGCCACCAGAGTCCTCTCGCGTAACTTCATTAATTTTTGACATTTTTCGCTCAGCTCCATCGGATTTTTTTTCCTACCTCTAAAATCTGCTCAAAAATTCGTATTTCAACAACATTTTTAACACTTTTGCTGAAAACCGCTCAAAATTTGATCGTTTTCTTGCTTCTTTTCTACTCTGGTGCCCAAAATTGAGCCTTTCCTTATAAAAATCCAGGAAAAAAAAAGCTTTTTTGACAAATTAGTCCGAATATGTGTCCTCCCCATTGTGCCTTTACGATATTTGCAACAAAAATAAATGTTTAGAGCGGTTTTTGAGAAAACGTAGTCGTGGTTTTTAGTTTTTTTCAGGACAAGTGGGTTTTTATAGCCGCTTGCCCTAAACAAAGGGGAGCCCCTTAGCCTTTTTAGGACCAAAAAAACACTCATTTATTTAAAAACTCAACGTAGCCATTTTTTTTATAATATAGTCAATTAATATTGTATTAAAATGAACAAATAGGACCAAATAGAGTTTATAAATGTTTTTTCCTTTCCAAAAATGATTTTTTTTATGTGGTGGATCCACATTTTAGATTTTTGTACATTTAAAAATGAAAAAGTGACAAATAGCCTTAAAAGTGGTTTTTTGTGTAACCTGAAAACCTTTGTAATGTCAATAAAAAATTACATATCAAGTAATTAAAAAGAAATTTGATTTTTTAAATATTTTTATGCCTTTCCGGATGAGAAAAGATGCAGTTTGAGCAACATCGAAATTACGGAGGGAAAAAAGGAAATTACTGTGGCGATCATGCTTTTCTTCGTAAATTAACACCAAAACGCAGTTTGGCGACGTAATTTTTGCTTTTTTTCGTTCAAAAATACCTTTCTGGACAGGAAAAAAAGGTGCAGTTTGACCAAGATCGAAATTACGGAGGGGCCCCTTTTGTGGCGATTATTCTTCTCTTGGAAAAGTGGCACCAAAACTAAGTTTGGCAACGCAAAAATAACTTTCTTAAAAAGAAAAAGAAAAAAGCTTCAGTTTGACTAACATCGAAATTACGGAGGGGCCCCCAATAGCGATCATGTTGCTCTTGGAAATTTGGCGCCAAAACTCAGTTACCATTTTCAAGCAGCAACTTTCGCACTCTTGCCATCCTCCAGATCATCTTTAGAAGGTAATTAATTAATAAACTTGAAATATTAATATCTTTATTATTAATTATATACAATTGTTTATAAGTTATAACCAACAAATTTATTTTTTAAATTTTGAGCATTGGCACAAATTTTTGACACATAGGTAAAATTGGCAATAAGGTGAAAAAACGCGAATAAGAAAAAAAAATTAAAATAAATAAAAAAGTTTCTATATACATAAATAAATGTACAGTAAATGGCACATAAATTATAATACAAAAAACACCCTGTATATTAAAGGGACCTGAATGGATACTACAGGACAAAAAGATTCTCGAAAAAAGTGATTTGAGAAACCGTTCAGTTTTCCTCATAGGGCCACGAATGTTTGAGTGTGAGATGAGGATGGACCGACGGTTTCTCTGATTGTCATTGTTTCTTCATCTCGTCTTTTTTGATGTCGTGCGAGGACTGGCCCCCGATCTGGCCCCCGGACGGGCAAACTTTGTCCAGCTGCTTCAGCGACTCCGACAAAAAGTTCTAAAAAAAATTTTTTAGTTGGCATTTTAGGGCCTAAACTTGGAAATTTTCGGACTTTTTCCACTTTTTTCATCATAACTGCTAAAATATTAGTTTTATGCGAAGGATCACTTAGAGCATTATTAAAGCTTATAAAATTACCTAAAATTTAAGACTAACCGCAGCTCTGTAGGTCCAACAGTTCCTGAGATACAGGACTTCAAAGATTCCGTTGAAAAAAGGGGAACCACTGGACCAATCAAGGTGACTTTTTTCAACATGTCACATTGATTGGTCCAGTGGTTCTCCTTTTTTCAACGGAATCTTTGAAGACTTATATCTCAGGAACTGTTGGACCTACAGAGCTGCGGTTAGGCTTAAATTTTAGGTAATTTTATAAGCTTTAATAATGCTTTAAGTGATCTTTCGCATAAAACTAATATTTTAGGAGTTATGAGGCAAAAAATGAAAAAAAGGCTGAAAATTTCAATTTTGAAGTTTTACCTGTATCGCGGTGAGGGCGGCGACGATTGCTGGGGATCCGAACCCGTGGCTTATGAGGCTGAAATGGGTGAGATGCCGTTGTATGCTCGGGTCGAGTATGTGCTGAGGTCGGGTGTTACAGAGGGGCGACCTGTCCTGATTGAGGAGCTCCATGAGCTCTTTTATGACCGATTTCGTCGCATGGATGCTTTCCTTCCGCCTGTAGTTCTCGCCCGGATCTGTGGCGTGGACTCGCGTCAGATATTCGGCGACCTGACGGGCCGGAAATTCAGTCTCGCAGACGTAACCGAAATCACGCGCCAGATGTATAGCTTCGCCTGTTAAACGGAGATAATTAGTCAAATTTTTCAGTAAGAAAGGTGGGGGGTGTGGAGAGATCTGTAGAGCCACGGTGGGTGCCCCTTGGCGTAAGGCTTCTCTGCAGGAATGTGAAGGGGTTGGTCCCCTGATAAACCAAAAGTCCCGAACTGAAACCGGTGTCGTTTGGCCTCATGAGCGGCTGAAATGCTAATTTCTTTTTGGTTTTTCGCCAGTATCTCGAAAACCGTACGTCGCAGGCGAAAACATTATAAGTACAAAATTAAAGCTTATTAAATTTGCTACAATTTTGAACTAGAAAAATTTTTTGTAGGACCAAACGTAACTGAGCTACGAGGCGACAAAAAAAATGATTTTCAATTTTGGCCTCTGAAGGGAGGAAGACTTCATCTAATTAAAAAGTTTATTTCGTAAAAGTTGTAGAGAATTCATTAATTATCTTTTATAAACAACTCTCAAAAAGGAAAAAAGGGCTTTTTTTTTTTTTCTGCTAATATCTCGAAATCCGTAGGTCGCAGGCGAAAACATTATAAGTACAAAATTAAAGCTTATTAAATTTGCTACAATTTTGAACTAATAAAATTTTTTGTAGGACCAAACGTAACTGAGCTACGAGGCGACAAAAAAATTGAATTTTCAATTTTGACCTCTGAAGGTGGGAAGACTTCATCTAATTAAAAAGTTTATTTCGTAAAAGTTGTAGAGAATTTAATTATCTTTTAAAAACAACTCTCAAATTAGGCAGGAGTGGGGGTAAATTCAGAAAAATTAAATTTTTCCCCTGACTTTTCCATACTTTTTCCGTCAATTAAAATTTCCTGATATTTTCCAGGGTTTCCCTGTTAGCGGCCACCCTAAATTGGATGACCGAGTTCTCGAAATATTGGATAAGAAAATTGGATGCTGCTTAAAGTGTTGCTTAATAACTAAAAGTGAAAGGTTTTTAGACAAAGGCGGTAGGCTTTAAAAATAGACAAAAAACGAACTCTCTACAAAGTCTTTCTGATAATTAGCCATTGATCCGTAGCTAACAAACTATTCATTATTGTTTCCCTTTGAACCTTTTGTCCATCCATCAAGACTTTTTTTTTATTAATCAACTCGGGCGAAAATTGGTTTTTTATGTGACAATGAGGAGTCAAAAGTTTGGCGTGGTCACCAGGTCCGGGGCCGCTCGAAGGTCCGGAAATTCCGGAAGGGCTTTTTGCATTATCATTTTTGGGCACTAGGGGCCTTTTAAGCTTGGTTTTTGATCCTTTTTGGGCACTAAGGGCCCTCTTAACTAGATAATATTCTTTCACAACAAATAGGTCCCTTTTTTGGTTGGTTTTTGATTCTTTTTTGGGCACCAGGGGCCCCTTTAAGCTTGTTTTTAGCGGATTTTTTTATCCTTTCTGGGCACCAGGGGCCCATTTTAGCTTGGTTTTACATCCTTGTTGGGCACCAGGGGCCTTTTTTGCTTGGTTTTTGATCCTTTTTTGGCACTAGGGCCCCTTTTAATTAGAAAATATTCTATTACGACAAAGAGGGCCCTTTTTTCCCTTCATTTTTGATCCTTTTTGGTCAGGATAGGCGGCCCTCTTAACTAGATTTTATCCTTTCAAAGGGCACTAGGGTCCCTTGTAGGGTTTTTGTCCTTTTGGACACTAAGGGCCCTTTTAACTAGATAATATACCTTTAGGTCAGATAGGGCCCTTTTTTGCTTGGGTTTTGATTCTTTTTGGGCACCAGGGGCCCTTTTAAGCTTGGTTTTTGATCCTTTTTGGGCACTAGGGGCCCTTTAAACTAGATACTATTCCTTTTTGACAGACAGGGCCCTTTTTTGGATTGATTTTTTACCTTTTATTTTTGTACATTAGGGGCCCTTTAAGCTTGGTTTTTGATCCTTATTGGGCACTAGGGGCCCTTTTAACTAGATACTATTTCTTTTTGACAGATAGGGCCCTTTTTTGGATTGATTTTTGACCATTTTTTGTACATTAGGGGCCCTTTAAGCTTGGTTTTTGATCCTTTTTGGACACGAGGGGCCCTTTTAACTAGATACTATTCCTTTTTGACAGATAGGGCACTTTTTTGGATTGATTTTTGACCCTTTTTTGTACATTAGGGGCCCTTTAAGCTTGGTTTTTGATCCTTTTTGGACACTAGGGGCCCTTTTAACAAGATACTATTCCTTTTTGACAGATAGGGACGTTTTTGGATTGATTTTTGACCATTTTTTTGTACATTAGGGGCCCTTTAAGCTTGGTTTTTGATCCTTTTTGGACACTAGGGGCCCTTTTAACTAGATACTATTCCTTTTTGACAGATAGGGCCCTTTTTTGGATTGATTTTTGACCCTTTTTTGTACATTAGGGGCCCTTTAAGCTTGGTTTTTGATCCTTTTTGGACACTAGGGGCCCTTTTAACTTGAAAATAGTCCTTCACGATAAATAGGGCCCTTTTTTTGCTCGGTTTTTGTTTCTTTTTGGACACCAGGGGCCCTTTTAGCTTGATTTTTGACCCTTTCTGGACACAAGGGGGCCCTAAGTTTTGATTTTTCCAGAGGAGGGGGGGGGTGGGGGTAAATGACGAATTTTACCTTCGACGAGGGAAGTGAGGAGAGTGACGTTTGCCGCTTTCCGCCGTCCGGCCGGAAGGTTGAGTCCGATGTTTTCGAGTTTCTCGCGAAGGAGGCGGCCGCCGTTTTTGGACTTTGCACGCCTGAGGACGCCCCCGAGGAGCGAAGCGTTGAGGCATTCGGGAGGCGAAAGTCGACGCTGGACTTCACCCACGGTCACTTTGTACTTGGAAGTCGAGCTTAAGAGGCTCAGGCGACCAGGAACCGAGCAGAAGATGTCCGAAGGTGCAGCGCTCATTTTACCCTCACATCTTGGCTTCAAACCTGAAAAAACAATCATTTCAATCTACAGCTAAACCAAGTGGACCATTCATCCATAAAAGACACATTCTAGAAGGACTTTGACCCTTTAGTGACAAGGAAGACACTTAAGTGGACTTTGACCCTTTTCTTCACATATAAAAGACACTCTGTAGATGGACTTTGACCCTTTTTCTTCAATAAAAGACTCTCTTTTAGGTTTTTATTTTTTCTTCTTTAATTCGTAGGTAAGATTAACTTTCGAGAAAATGATTATCTGCATAAAAAAAATCATTTATGGGCCTAAATTAGGAAATGAATCGCGGAATGGGATTCCGGGACGTGCGAGGAAAGATTTCGTGCGGGGGGGGGGCCCTCGGGGGTTGAAATTTTCGACATCTGCCATCCACCCTCGAGCTAAAAACCCCCGTTGGGGGGAGGAGGGGGGGTAAAGGGCTCGGGCCAATCAGCGACAATAATTTCGCGCCTCCCTAACTCCTCCCACACGAAATCAAGGAAATCCGAAAAACGAGTCAGACACGCCGAAGACGTCGAAACACGTTTTAGACACAAATCAATGCAATTAGACGTTCGCCGTGAAAAGTTTTCTAATAAAACACGAAAAATGCGGTATGGAGGAATACTACCGTAGCATAAACCTTTTGGCTTTTATATAATTCGGGGATCTACAGACCTCTCCGCAAACACTGAACTCTTGTGTATTTTTTTAAAGAATTTTTTTCCGTAATCGTATTTATTTTTTATTTTATTTACATATTTATTTTTTCACAATTTTTTTCAAAATTGTAAATATTCTACGATTTTTGTTTAAATTTCATTTCATCAAAAGATTTTTCGAACGAATTACGAAAACTATTTTTTTAAACTGGTTTTCGTAATAAAAATGACAATTATGAAAAAAATGACGATTACGGGAAAAAATAGTAAAATCCGCTAAAAAAAAATTCGAATACGGAAAAAACTTGTAAAAAAAATCGGAGTTAGGTGTAATCGTAATCATAATTACGATTATAATTGTAATCATAATATTTTTTTACGATCACAAAAAATTGTATATTTTTTACAATTATCTCAGAATTTTTTTTTCCGTAATTGTATTTATTTTACAATTTTTCTTCCGTAATTGTATTTTTTTACAATTTTTTTCCGTATTTTACAATTTTTTTCCATAATTGTATTTTTTTACACTTTTTTTCCGTAATTGTATTTTTTTTACCATTTTTTCCCTTAATTGTATACAATTTTGTTCCGTAATTGTATTTTTTACAATTTATTTTCCGAAATCGTATTTTTTTTAAACAATTTTTTCCAGTAATCGCAATTTTTTTACAATTTCTTTTCATAATCTTAAATTTTTTACGATTTTTGTTTCAATTTTTTACGAATTAAAATGTAAAAATCCGCTAAAATTTAAGATTTACGAACAATTAAATAAAATAAAAATTACAATTACGAATAAAATTGTAAAACAAATTACAATTACGAGGAAAAAAATTGTAAAAAAAATACAATTTTTTTTAAAATCATAAAAGATTATAATTGAAAATCGTAAAAAATATGATTAGGATTATAATCGCAATAGTAATCATAATATTAAAAATAAAATACGTAATCCTCATTATGTTACGATTACGCCCAACTCTGTTTTAAAATTTTCTTCGGTGTTATAGAAATAAAATGGTTACCTTACTTTACCACCCCATACTTCCCCTAATACCCCCAAAACAGAAAATTCTACCAGCTTTTTGATGATTTTTAGAGAAAACGTGAAAACTTACTTTTAAGCAACGGAAGATCTCCGATGAATCCCGAATCTTCGACGTTACCCTAAAAAAGAGAGAAAGAAAAAACATAAAATCACAGTAGGTGTTTATTTATTTCATTTGGGAGCCTTTTGTCCGTTTTTATTCAACGAATGAAGGCGCTCCCCGCAATTAGAACAGTCGGCGGTATGTTTTTTGTTCGGACTTTGTATATAAAAATTTCAGTTTCAGAAGTGACATTGTAAAGCTAATTTTTTGAAGAGGACGAAGGGGGGTCGACTCCGCCTTTCCCTTTGTGCGGGAAGGGCCAAAATAGCCGACATTGTTTGGATACTTTTTTCTTTTCTCTGTTTTCGGCTCCTCCTTTCTCACCTCTGAGCCGAAACGACGTTTTCAAGTCAAATTTTTACTTTAGCCAGTCCTCCGACGTTTTAGAGCTTTCGAACGGTCGAAAAAATTGTGGAAGTTATGGAGATTTTTGGAGTTTAATGATAAACCCTAAACTCGCCTGATCTCCTCCACTCTTTTAACTCCTCCATAACCCTAAACTAAATTGATCCCCCATAACTCTAAATTTATCTAATCCTTTATATTTCCTAGACTATCCTAATCCTTCATAACCCCCTATTAACCATCTGAACCCTCCTGATCTTCCATAACCCTAAACTCTTCTGATCCTTCCTAACCCATTATCCACTTACAATTAGTTCTAATCATTTTCCTAAAATCTCCTAATAACCCCGAACTTTTTTATTACTTAAACAAATCCCCCTCCATAACCCTAAACTCTCCTGATCCTTCGTAATCCCAAACACACCTAATTATTTACAACCCTAAACTCTCCTAATGCTCCATAACCCCGAACGTTATGTTCATTCAAAACCCAAAAAAATCTTCTGATCCTCTAAACTCTCACAATACTTCAAAATCCTTAACTCTCCTAATCCTTCAAATCAAAATCCTACTAATCCTCTACACCCCTAGACACTCCTAATCCTACAAAATCCTAAACTCTCCCAATAACCCATAACTCTAAAATCATCTAATCCTTTATATTTCCTAAACTATCCTAATCCTTCATAACCCCCTATTAACCACCTGAACCCTCCTGATCCTCCATTTACAATCCCAAACTCTCCTTATCCTTCAAAATCCTAAATTCTCCTGAATCCGAAACTCTCTTAATAAGGATTAGGAGGATGTTAAAGGTAACATCCTAAAATCTCCTGATCCTTTAACATCCTAAACTCTCCCGATCCTTTAACATCCTAAACTCTCCCGATCCTTTAACATCCTAAACTCTCCCGATCCTTTAACATCCTAAACTCTCCCGAACATCCTAAACTCTCCCGATCATTTAACATCCTAAACTCTCCCGAACATCCTAAACTCTCCCGATCATTTAACATCCTAAACTCTCCCGATCATTTAACATCCTAAACTCGCCTAATCCTTTAACATCGTAAACTCGCCTAATCCTTTAACATCCTAAACTCGCCTAATCCTTTAACATCCTAAACTCGCCTAATCCTTTAACATCCTAAACTCGCCTAATCCCTTAACATCCTAAACTCGCCTAATTCTTTAACATCCTAAACTCGTCTAATCCTTTAACATCCTAAACTCGCCTAATCCTTTAACATCCTAAACTCGCCTAATCCTTTAACATCCTCAACTCGCCTAATCCTTTAACATCCTAAAATCTCCTTTAACATCCTAAACTCTCCTTTAACATCCTAAACTCACCTTTAACATCCTAAACTCTCCTTATCCTAAACTCTCCCAATCCTATGAAATCCAAAACTCTTCTAATCCTTCAAACTCTCCCAATCTTTTAACATCCTGAAATCTCCTAATCCTTCTAACTCTCCCAATCCTTTGAAATCCCACACTCTTCTAATTCTTCAAAATCGTAAACTCTCCTAAATTCTAAAATCTACTAATCCTTCAAAATCCTAACCTCTCCCAATCCTAAAAAAAAATCCTTAACTCTCGTGATCTTTCAAAACCAAAATCCTACTAATCCTATACATCCCTAGACACTCCTAATCCTACAAAATCCTAATCCTTCAAAATCCCCAACTCTCCTAATCCTTCAAAATCCTAAACTATCCTAATCCTTTAACATCCAAAACTCTCCCAATCGTTCAAAATCCTAAACTCTCGTAAATCCTAGTCTCCTAATCCTTCAAAATCCTAAACTATCCCAATCCTTTAACATCCAAAACTCTCCCAATCGTTCAAAATCCTAAACTCTCGTAAATCCTAGTCTTCTAATCATTCAAAATCCTAAACTATCCTAATCCTTTAACATCCAAAACTCTCCCAATCGTTCAAAATCCTAAACTCTCGTAAATCCTAGTCTCCTAATCCTTCAAAATCCTAAACACTCCTAAATCCGTAAGTCTCCTAATCCTAAAACCCTTAAACTCTCCTAATCCTATAACTCATAAACTCTCCTAATCCTTCGAAATCCCACTCTCCTAAACCTTCAAAATCCCAATTTCTCCTAATCGAGTAAAAATTGAGGAAGTTTTAGACTTTTTTTTTACCTGTGAGTCGTCGACTGCGCTGGAAAGCGCGTTGTGTAGATTCATCGAGTCCTCGAGGCCGGAATGTATTCCATCCCGGCGGAGGCCGTAGTCGTTCCGTCTCCCTTGGTTGTCGTACGGGAAAGAATGCATCGAGCTCTTAAAAAAATAAAAAGAGATCAAATTTTAAGTGTTTTACTAGGCCAAAGGACAATGTAGGAGACAGGAGAGAATTTTTCTTTATTTCGATTTCGAATGAAAATGGGCTCAATCGGAGCATTAGTTCTCCAGCGTTCGCCACAGATTTAGGAGGCCATGGTTCCAACCTCCCCACTATTTACAACAATATCATAACCATTTTCTTAGCATCTCTACGAATATTAACTATAAAAGAGGGTTTAAAAGAGAATATTTATAAAAGTAGAGGGAATTTTCGGAAATCTCGCATTTTTTCAGCGTCTGACAAGAATCCGCGGAATTTCACAGAACGAGAAGGCGCAAGGGGATCCTTCGTCAGAGATTTAGGGGATGGGATGCTGTGAGTAAAAGGGGAGCTTCCGATCATCATTTTTTGTAAAAGAAAAATGAATAAAGAAACAAAAGGGGTTGTTAATAATTTTTTGAAAAATTTGTGACGTCGGAGATTTTTTCTAGTTTCTCGTTTTGTATTGGTCAAAAGGGCTCTGACGTCAAGAATGACATCACCTGTGGGGATTGTGGATAACTTACGACATGGCCGTCGGAATCGCGTCGCTGTCCGACCCCTGAGAGCTGATAATGATGCTGATGGAGGGAATTGATGGTGTAGGGGTCCGCCTGAGAGGTCATGTAGTCGACGCCCGGGGGCGAGGTGGCCGATGGGAAGGGGGGCGGGAAGTAAGGCGGCTGGAATTCCGGGGCGGACATCCGACCGCCTCCGGAGCCGCCCCCGGGCGAAAATCCCGGCCCCGTCAGCCGATCCTGAAACAAAAGGAAACAACGAAAAACATTTTATTAATTAAGCACTCAAAAGTCAACAACCAAAATTAACTCGGCGGATCCAAGAATTCGTCAGGAGGGGGCGACCACTTGAAATGAGAGCGCTTACAAATTTTTTTAGATTTTATCTTTAGAAGGCGTTGATTTTGAGGTTTTTGACCAAAAAATTGTCCCTTAAAACGTTGATTTGAGGGGTTTTTTTTATAACGAAAATTATCTTTAAAAAAGTTGATTTTGAGGGGTTTTTCTAACGAAAATCATGTCTTAAAGAGTTTGAGGTTTTTTAAAGAAAATTTGGATTTATAAAATGTTGATTTTAAGGTTTTTGATGAAAGATTGGTTCTCAAATAATATAAATTTCAAGGTTTATGAAGAAAAATAGCCTTAAAACGTTGATTTTGAGGTTTTTGACGAAAATTATCTCTTAAAACGTTGAATTTGAGTATGAAGAATTGTCTCTTAAAACGTTGATTTTGAGGAAAATTATCTCTTACAACATTGATTTTGAGGTTTTTAACGAAAAATTGTCTCTTAAAACGTAGATTTTGAGGAAAATTATCTCTTACAACATTGATTTTGAGGTTTTTGATGAAAAATTGTCTCTTAAATCGTTGACTTTGAGGGGGTTTTTGGAGACGAAAATTGTCTCTTAAAACGTAGATTTTGAGGAAAATTATCTCTTACAACATTGATTTTGAGGTTTTTAACGAAAAATTGTCTCTTACATCGTTGACTTTGTGAGGGTTTTTGGAGACGAAAATTGTCTCTTAAAACGTTGATTTTAAGGTTTTTGACGAAAATTTGGCTTTAAAAAACGTTCATTTTGAGGTTTTTGATGAAAAATTATCTCTTAAAACGTTGATTTTGAGGTTTTTAACGAAAAATTGTCTCTTAAATCGTTGACTTTGATTTTGAGGTTTTTTTTTTACGAAAAAGAGCCTTAAAACGTTGATTTTTTTAGGGTTTTTTGACTAAAAGCATCTCTTAAAACATTGATTTTGAGGTTTTTGGCGAAAATTGGTTTAAAAAAAAATGTTGATTTTGAACTTTTTGGTGAATGATTGGTTCTCAAATAATGTAATCTTTGAGGTTTTTGACAAAAAATAGCCTTAAAATTTTGATTTTAAGGTTTATGGCGAAAACTATCTCTTAATACGTTGATTTTATGGTTTTCGACGAAAAATTGGGCTTTGGAAATTTTGATTTTGAGGTTTTTGACGAAAATTTTGCTCTTAAAACCTTGATACTCAGGTGTTTTTAATGAAAAATTGGCTCTTAGATTGTTCATCTTGACGAGTTTTTGGACTAATAATTGGCAAAAAAAGAAAAAAATTTCTATTAAAAAAAGAAAAAAAATTCTTATTCGTATTTTCCCATATTATAAGGTCAAAAACCCAATTTTGAGAGATTTTTCGTGAAAGAAAGGGGTGTGGGGGGGAGGAGAAAAAAAATGGGACTTATTGAGGTCTAATTGAATTTGGGGGGTTTTGAGACCGAAAATTGGCATGCGAAATTTGGGTTACAAAAAACGAATTTTAGGAATTTAGAACTTTTCAGTGGAATTGCAACATTTGGGGCAATTTAATGAGGAATTTGGTTTTTTAACGAAAAATTGGGAATAATAGGAACAACAAAAAATTAGCATTTTATGTAGATTTTTGGTCAATGAGGTAAAACCACAAAAAAAAGTTTGTGTGATTTTTGCCAAAAATTGGATTTTAAACGTAAATTTTGGACAAAAAGATGGAAAATTTGACATTTCGAATGCCCATTTTGGGGTTTTTCACAAAAAATTACTTTCAAATCTTGATTTTTGGGGGTTTTCCAGGATTTTTTTTTACAAAAAAATTTTTTTGGGGATTTTTTATTTTTGGTGATAAGCTTGAATGTCTTAAGAAAATTGATAAATTTGGTATAAGTTTAAGATTCTTAAGAAAATTTACCTCCATGACGTACTGACAAAGAGCCAGTTCGGATAGAAATCCTGGCTGCACGCAAAAACTGAAATTTTTTTCGAAACGGGGTGACAAAAAATTTTCTTTGAACTCGCGGGGGCTTCGGGTTGACTTTCGCCTCTCGACTTGTGAATACCTCGAGGGTAAACTGAAAATACGGGAGGGCCTCAAGCGATTTCCCTCCCGCCCCGACGGCTCCCCCCCCCCTTCCCCCCAGTCACGACCCCCCTAGCATCCCCTTTGACATATTCCCCATAAAAGAAGCAAATTATCAACTTTGAAAATTATCCAAACAAACTCGAACACGTCAAAAAGAAAGCCAAAAAGTTTTATTTAGGTATGTATTTATTTATTTTTCGTGAGAATGTTTTGCTTCCGCTTTTAAGCCTTGAGTTAGGGAAAAATTTTCAATTTTATTTTGGAAAAGTGAAAGTTTTTTTTTGGTTCTACGTGTTGTTTTCCGCAAAATTCTATTATTGGATGAGAAGTAAAAGTGAAAAGTCCTCCACTAAAAATAAAGTCCGATAAACGAATGCACTGTCTGAAGTAATTGTCGCTTTAACTTCTTTCACCATGAGATGGCAAAATTAACGAATTAAAGCCGTTTATTGGTCCAAAAAACTCGTCAGAATGAACATTTTAAGAGCGAATTTTTCGTCAAAAACTTCAAAATCAAGGTTGAGAGCCAAATTTTCGTCAAAAACCTCAAAATCTATAAAGCCAAATTTTTCCTCAAAAAACCTCAAAATCAAGGTTTTAGACATTTTTGTCGTCATAAACCATAAAATGAACATTTTAAGAAATAATTTTCGAAAAAAAAGAAAACCTCACAATTCAAAAACCTTAAAATTGACATTATTTGAGAACCAATATTTCATCAAAAACTCAAAATCAACGTATTTAGAGACAATATATCGTCAAAAAAATCAAAATCAACGTTTTAGTTCTCTTTTTCTTCAAAAACCTCAAAATTAACGTTTTAAGAGATAAATTTCGTTAAAACCTTAAAATAAATGTTTTAAGAGATAATTTTTCATCAAAAACTTCAAAAACAACGTTATAAGTCCTTTTGTCAAAAACCTTGAAATTAACATTATTGGAGAACCAAACTTCCATCAAAAACCTCAAAATCAACGTTTTATAGAGCCAAATTTTCGTCAAAAACCCTCAAAATCAACGTTTTAAGAGACAATTTTTGTCAAAATAGAAAAAATCCCTCAAAATCAACGTCTCAAGAGACCATCTTTCGTCAAAAAAACCTTCAAAATCAACGTTTTAAGAGATAGTTTTTCGTCAAAAACCTCAAAATCAACGTTTAAGGTTGTTTTTTTTTAACCTTAAAATTTTTATTATTTGAGAACCAAACTTCCATCAAAAACCTCTAAGTCAACGTTTAATAAAGCCCAAGTTTCGTCTAAAACTTTTTATTATTATTACTTTTTTTTTTTTTTTTTTTTTAATATATCAAAAACCTTAAAATTTACATTGTTTGAGTACCAAACTTCCATCAAAAACTTCAAAATCAACGTTTTATAAAACCGATTTTTCGTCAAAAACCCTCAAAATCAATTTTTAAGAGATAATTTTTCGTCAAAAACCTCAAAATCAATGAGGATTTTTTGGATTTTGGTGGTTTTTGGGTGTCCTGGAAAACAGCTTTATCTCGCTTTTCAGTTATTCGTGTCCTTGAAATGATCCAACGAGTTTGGATTACTCCAGGCAATACAAGAAAAATTGAAAAATCGGTAAGACTGGGTTCGTTCTGTTGGTATCCGTGATTATTTAGTGTACCTCATCCTCGTCCGATTTTCCGGCCTCCTCCTCCTCCTGGATTTTGGTCTGTTTGAGGTCCTCCGGAAGATCTTCGTCCACATTTTCAGGGTCGGACATGTGACGATGCCCCGAGGCGGGCGCGACTCACGCGGAATGCCTTCGGGGCTCAACTTTTTCCGCCTTCTAGAGACCGCACAATCCAATCCAAGGAGGAGAAGGACATTTTTTAAAAAAATTCAATTTTTCCCTCAAAACTATGCTTTCAGACGGTTCTTTGTGGACATCAAAATAACTTAAGTTCCATGAAAAAAAAATTTTTTTTTCACTCAATTTTTTTTCTTTTCTCCACTTTATGTTAGAAAGTACAACCTCTAGACTCATTCCTCTCCATGAATGGACCCGAGGCGGGAGGGGAAAAGCTCAAAAAACTGGTTTGGCGACCTCCCCCCTCACCCAAAGATGACTTTAAAACCAAATCGGAACGAGATACGCCCA
>JAGWEN010001482.1:0-26528 GCA_018703685.1 Orius laevigatus | reverse complement strand
AAGAAGGCCGAGGGGCGGTCGCCACGAAGGAACACCCCACTGCCGGGGCTGGAAGCCGTCATGAACGGGGCGTGAAAAAAAAAAAAAAGGCACGAAAGAACATGGGCACGGGGGCGGGAGGGGTGTCGGGCGGAAAAGCTGGGGGGTCGGGCGCGGGGGAAGAACCGGGGGGAAGCAACGGGTCCTTTAATGGATGGCCTGGGTGCGGGGGAGAGGACCACCGCGCGGCCCGGCGGGACAGAGGAACGGAAGAACGGGAAAACGAAAAGATCCGAACGCATCAGTCGGTGGGACAAAAACACAGTAATTTCATATGGTAATAAAAGCAATTTGACCCCCCCCCCCCATCTCAGCCACAATTTTCGAACGTAATTGACTTTCCGAAGCTTTGATTAAGTTTATAACTTAACGGGTTTTAAAAAGCTCTTGTCAATATTTTGTTTGAATGGGACAATTTTGATTTCTTTAAAAAGATATGCCAAGAAAAAACTGCTGCTTAAATGTGCTTTTTGTCAAAAAGTCAATTTTGTCCGAAAAGGGTCTTTTCTGGTCAAAAGGGGTCAAAATCTGTCTGAAAAGGGTCTTATCTTGCCGAAAAAAGGTTCAAATTAGTCTGAAAAGGGTCTTTTCTTGCAAAATGGGTCAAAATCTGTTTGAGAAGGGTCTTTTTATGTCAAAAGGGTTCAAAATCTGGCTGAAATGGGTCTTTTCTTGTCGAAAAAAGTTTCAAAGTTAGGATAAAATGGGTCTTTTCCCGCCAAAAGGATCAAAATCTGTCAGAAAAGGGTCTTTTTAACTTTTTTCTCAAAAAGGTCCAAATCTGTCTAAAAAGTGTCTTTTTTTGTCAGAAAGGGTCAAAATCTGGCTGAAAAGGGTCTTTTCTTGTCGAAAAAAGGGTCAAAATCTGTCTGATCTTGTCAAAATTAGGCTGAAAAGGGCATTTTCTTGTCGGAAAAAGGTCTAATTTTCTGGAAAGAATCTTTCTTGTCAAAATACCTAACGCATACGAAATCTCTCCATAATGGCTCTTTCTTGTCAAAACAAAGATCAAAATCTGCCTAAAAAGGATCTTACCGCATCAAAAAGAGTTCAAAATCTAGCTTATCACTTTGGACTTTTGTGTCTTTTGTTGGCATAAGGTCAATGCGTGTTGCGTAAAAATGCGTAAAATCACGCACAATGCAGGTAACCATAGATGGGACGGGGCGGAACGCTTCCGCTCTCCTATATTGAATCGGATTTGTTTAAAAAGCGCCAACTAATGAAAAGGCTGACATTTTAGAATGATTCACATTTTCATGAAATTCAAAGCACATCGCTCAAGTCACGTAGTTTCCAAAGAGGTGAGATGCCAGAAGAGGGTTTAAAAAAAATTAGAGGCCAAACTGTTTTCGTGTCGCTATGAATGCTCCGTGTTTTAAAGGCATCGTTCGGGAATATGAATAGGAAGGAAATTGAGCATTTAGTACACCCTCACCCCTCCCTACCCCACCCACTTCGTAAACTTGATTCTTGTTGTATGTAAATTGTTACCTTCCCCAACCTGAATATAAAAAAGGCCTTCACTTAAAACAAAATTTTCCGTCTAGACTTTGACATTTTAATAATAAAGAGAAATTTTCATAAAAATGAGTACTTGCCAATTAAAGCATCCGTTCACTCCCAACAATTAATAGCCACATATAAATAATTATATGATAATTATAGTTATTTGACGAAAAATAATTTTATGGACCCTTTTAAGAGACAACGACATTATCATTAAAAGTAAGGTAAAAAACACGATTTTTGAGAAAGTTAGTTTTGGGAGTTCAACTTTTTTTTTTTGCCAGACCTTTATGATGTTTTGTAGCTAAGAAGTTATATAACATAATGTTTGATTTTTTTTTTCTCCAATTCTATTGATATTCCTCCCTGAAGAAAAACATACGTTAAAATAATGCTGACAAGGGTTAGTGGGTTCTATTCAGACACCCACACTATCAGAATGTGCAATGTCTGGAGGCAATAAATAGACTGTTTGTGCTCCATCACAAGCCCTGAATTTAAATCACTCAGGCTCCCTCCTCTTCTCTTTTTTTGCAACTTTCTTCCCGGAGTCTCTAAATTGAATTCCCGAGCCTTCCGAATAGTCTGGGGAGCCTTTAGATAGCCGAAAGAGATAGGAAACTCCCTCTTCCACCCCCCTTTTACCCACCATGCCCCAAATAAGAGTTTTCGATAATACACTCAACTATGTCCCCCCATCTATTTTTTACAAGATACGCTTTAAAGTGTTGCTCGCCGATAGGAGTTAATCTCCACTAAGGCGCACGTCCTATATTGTTTACGCGATAATCATCTTAAAGCTTTTTCGCTCGGATAATATAAGCATGACTCGTTTCATAATTTATAGCTTAATGGATGTTACAAACTTCCTACAGAAGCCGAGAAAACCGTTCTGGATAAAAATTGAACTTCAAAAATGTTCCTACTCGAACTTTTTCAAAAATTTATAATCGAGGCCTTTCTGAAAAACTCAAAAAGTAACTTTTTCAGGAAAAGAGACATTTTTCCTTTTAAAAATGCTTATAAAATGTCAAGTTTATTTTCTAAGGGGCATTACAGTATTCGCTTAATTATCGCCTCCACTAAAAAAAATTTGATTTCCCTTTGGAAAGTTGTTTTTTTGAGTTCATCCTAGTGGAAAAAAAACCTGTTTATTCACCGTTTTAATTAAAAAGGGTCTTTTTGAATAAGAAAAAAAAAATTGGGGAAAAACCGTTTCTAAGATAGTTAGAAAGAGGAAGAGGGAAAAAAAACGTTGTATTAATTACAGGATGACCCTGTAATTAGGAATGGCGTCTTCTTTTTGATTGGAGTAGAGCGTCCAATGGAAAAAAAAACTTCCCCTCCGCCTTTTTGAACTTGTCCACTCGACACCTTCCATGGGGCGGAAGTTTGGTGGGGCGACTTCCCTTATTATGTTACAAGTGTAGATTACAATCCCATTTTTTATGTCCTTTCAAGAATCTGAAAGCATTAGGATCGATTTCATTATGTTAATATCTACTCGTCACCTTTCTCATCCATGGAGTTATAATTTGTATCACTTATGATAATCGATCACCGCCTTCGAACACGCTTGGTTGGTCCCATTTACATAAAACCACATCAATTTTTTTACGTCGTGCTTTTATTTACTTTTTCAACCTTTGATTTGTGTAATGGGTGCGTGCTCGATTTGTCTTTCTTGCATTGATTTAAACTCTTTGAAATATCGAAACTAGGTATTCTAAATGTAGGAGGACTACTACTGCTTGCTCGTTTCTATGGTGACAATAGGGGTGGCTGGATACCCCTAAATAGGGGAGCCTATTTAGGACTTTCATCCTTTTTCCAAACTTCACCAAAGAAGGTTCATGGGAGTTGAGATTCTGAGAATGCCATGTTTGTCGCGTTTAAAAAATAAACTCCATTTTAAAAATTGGTTATATCCTTTAAAACAATAATTTTTTTTAAACAATTTCAAAATTGAATTTCCTTCTCGAGAGGTTGAAACTTTTTTCAAAGCTTTGTTAAAAACAAGACCTCATAAATGTTTCAGGGATGGAAGAGAGGGTTTTCCGAGGGTACCCACGTGCGGTAGGTTGGGGGGGGGGGTGACGATGGTGGATTTTCAAAGGTAACTTGCGGCTACTTGTACAAAAAGCGAAAACTTTATTTACATACATTACGTCTCTTTAGTTTGCTAGTCACACAGGCATGTTTATCAGTTCAAAGGTACGTTCTCGAATTTGAATTCCTACGTCATTTGAATTGTTTAAAACGAAAAGTGTGGAAGAGACCTGTCCTGGCCTTATTCTGGTCGTTATGGCCTGTTTAGGTCGTTTTCTGGTCTGGGCTGGCCTTTTGTTGGCCTGTTCCTGCCTTTTTCAAGCTTATTCCGGTCTGTCAATGCCTGTTTAGGCCTTTTTATGGACTAGGCTGGCCTTTTGTTGGCCACCACCACCTTGACCCCATCCCAATATTGAAATATCTATTTGAAAACGTTAAAATTTTTGTGCTAAATGTGCGCTTTCTGAGGGCAGATGTCATGCGTTCCGTGACGGCAGATGGGATCTCAATCAGTCCCCTTATTCCAGAAAACGACTCGGTCATTATTTCAAGCTCGTTACAAATATCTGCATGATACATCATCCTCAACATCATTGCACACCTTGTGCTGAACTCTAGTTTACTCCTGTTACCATAGCAACAAGCTCGCAGCCCATCTAGTTTATCAACGATTTTTTCTTCAAACTTTTGGAATAAAGAACGAAATGAATGCTTTTTCGTACGCAGTTTTAGGATCGAGATAAATAATGAAATATAGCTCTTACCTACTTGAAGATAAACCATATGTGGCCTACTTAATCTTCCTGACGCTCAGACCGCCGACGGGCAACAACACCCTTGAGGGATCATCTCTCTCTCCGTATTTGATTTACAGCTCGAATTCAATTGATAGTTCCACCATCAAAGGTTCCAAGACCGAAAAACCCTCTCCGAAGACCAAAAAATTTTTGAGCACATGCGGACACGTAGGCGTTTTTCACCCTCAACCCCTTAATTAGATCTGGAACCCCTCGGGAACTTTTTCCCTTCTATATGAAATTTCATATTTTCAACACGTTCCATTCAAGAATTCATCAAGTTCTTTTATTTTTTTCTAAGAAAAATATCTCACCTTGTATGACCTTATAAAAATGGGAGCAAAAAGTTGCTCTGTACAGTCATGAAGCCATCAATCCCTTCATTTCATTATGTCTCCAGACTTTATTTTTTTCCTTTGAACAAGGTTGACTGATTTATTAAGCAGAAAATCGCTTTTTTTGATGACCATATTGGGATTCAATAACTTTTGCAGTTACATAGTAGTGGGTGACAACGGAGCTTATTTAGTTGTAACTTGTTATTCACCCCTTGTAGATCATTCTGGGTATATGCTTTACCGATATTTACAATCCGGGGGGTGTAATGACAACGTTAACCATCGAGGGGTGAAAACAAACCAGACACTCCCCCTCGCAATTCACATTTCCGCACAGGTAAACCGATCGACCTTTAAATCCCGAAACCCCTCATTCCAAATCGTTCACGAGTATTGAAATTCAAAAGCGGCGTATATCACAAAGAGAGGGTAAAGTCGAAAAAATGCCCTTTTTACCACGAAAATTATTCAATGAAAAAGAGACTTCTGAAAAAGGGAACAACAAAAAAAACTGTATGGAAATGTGCTCCCTTGGGTTTGACCGCTACACTCCTCATTACTGGAGGCGCCCCCCGCAATTTTACCCTTCAACCTCTTTTTTTTTATTTTATTCGCTGATTCGCGAGAATCCCCGCGAGACTTTTCCCCCGCTCAACCTTTCCGACCCCTCTCGTTCTCCACGGGTTTCACTGAATATTTATGCCTTTTATCTCATCTAAAATCACAACAAGGATATTTTTATCCCTTGTTTTGGACCCCAAAAACAAAATTTCATAATCCATTTATAATTTTTTTTTCATACATATTTGTATATATTTTTTGCATTCCAATTCGTATATAGTCCATTTTTCCTTCAAGCTTATGTAGTTGCCAAGATATGACCCTTGTCAGTCTAGCTAATGAAATTAGCACAATTTCGAGCCATTCTAGCTACTAAAGTTAGCAAGAATTTTGTGGTAAAAAGGGCATTTTTTCACTTTACCCTCTCTTTGTGATATACGCCGCTATTGAATTTCAATACTCGTGAACGATTTAGGTAAGTTTCCAACCTTTTTTCTTGTAGCTGTTCGATTTATCTAGATTTTAAGCCATTTTCATGCAGCACACTTATTGGCTAGATAAAGAGCATTTTTAATCTAAAGCCTTTGTACGAGTAGCTCGTTCCAGGGAAACTTATTTTTTATTAATTTGCACTCTTATACCCTAATTTTTAATTAAAAATTGTGGAAAGAAAAAAACATTTTTACTTTTCAAACATGCATTTTTTTATATTATTTTATATTAAATTTAAAACCCTTTTATTATTTTTTCCTTTTTTTTTATTATGATTTTATAGGAAAGAGCAAACAATGCCTGAAGGGAAATTTTAGTGTAGAGAGAAGGAAAAAAAGGAAGGATTGGGGTGGGAGAAAAAAAAAATTAGCATTTGCATGAAAATTATCTTTCACAAAGAATTTAAAACTTCCTTCCCTTTTCCGCCCTTTAGATGGATATCTGAGAGCCTTATTTTTGTTTGGGCGCGTTTAAATTAATAATCTTTAATTAAATTTTCAGAAGTGGAACGAAATTATTTATAGAAATGTAAAAAAATACAAAAAAGCTGAAGGGTAGGAAGCTTTAGAAAGGTGTAAGGGGATTATTATCCACCTTCGGAGACCCTTGGAATCCTTTTAACACTATAAAGTTTAAAAAATACTTTTTTTAACATAATAAATTTTCCGTCTTTTAGAACAAAAGGATAATTAGGAAGGAGGCCTTTTCCTCGGAAGATGGCTGAGGGAAAAAGGAGAAGAGTGCCCGCAGGGCTGCCTTAGAAACGAAGATGAAAGACAAGACCTTTTTTTTCCTTTTACTCCTTTTTTTCGGGACGGAATATCTTGAATTCTCCAAGGTTTAAATAATTTTCAAGAAGGAAAAATGCTTACAAAAATATTTTTTATTTTTAAAAATTAACTTTTATTTTTCTTCAAATAGGGCCAAGGGCTATTACAGAACAGAAAGTTTTCGCTACCTATATCACTAAGCCGTCAGACCCGCACAGCACCGAACTCACCGGGGCGCATCGGTGGCCGGTTATACAACCTGATTCGGTGACCTGGGCGTCCTGACTCATGGGTCGCATACCTCAATCCCCACGGCCACGAACAGAGGCGGACTGGCCCGGGGGGGTGGACAGAACCCACCCGCCCCCCCCCCGTGACGCGTGAATACATAGATGCGCACGAGTCAGTGTTTTAAGCGTTATTTTTTGCTTAGTGGCTCCCAAACTGGGGCGCGAAAGCTGTCCCCAGGGGGGGTGTGGGAAAGCTCAAGATTTTTTTTTGTGTGCAAAAATCCCAGAAAATTCGTCAAAACCTCAAAATCAACATTTTTAAAGCTTAATTTTGGTCAAAAAACCTCGAAATCAACATTTATGATGCCTAATTTTCGTACAAAAACCTCAAAATCAACACTTTTAAAGCATAATTTTGGTCAAAAAACCTCGAAATCAACATTTTAAAAGCTAAATTTTCGTCAAAAAACAAAAACAAAAAAAAACCCTCAAAATCAACATTCATAAAGCCAAATTTTCGTCAAAAACCTCGAAATCAACTTTAAATTGACAATCTTTCGTCAAAAACCTCCAAATCATGGTTGTGAGACCAATTTTTGTCAAAAAAATCTCAAAATCGACGTTTTAAGTGCAATTTCTTTTGTCAAAAACCTCAAAATCAACATTTAAAAAGCCTAATTTTGGTAAAAAAAACCTCGAAATCAACATTTACGATGCCTAATTTTCGTCAAAAAACCTCAAAATCAACACTTTTAAAGCCTAATTTAGGTCATAAAACCTCGAAATCAACATTTATGATGCCTAATTTTCGTCCAAAAACCTCAAAATCAACACTTTTAAAGCCTAATTTTGGTAAAAAAACCTCGAAATCAACATTTATGATGCCTAATTTTCGTCAAAACCAACTATAAATTGACAATTTTTTGTCAAAAACCTTAAAATCATGATTATAAGAGCAAATATTTTTGTCAAACAATCTCAAAATCAACGTTAAGTGCAATTTCTTTTGTCAAAAACCTCAAAATCAACATTATAAAACCCAAATTCCATCCAAAAACCTCAAAGTTAACATTCAAAACTTTGGGGGGGGGGCAAAGGATTTGATTTGTTTAAAAGGGGGGCGCACTGTGAAAAAGTTTGGGAACCTCTGTTTTTTCCTAATATATTTTTCTAAAAGCCAATTTTCTGTTAAAATTTTTCGAGGCCCCCCCCCCATCCGGGCGCCCCTTAACTGAAAACCCACCCACACCCTAAGGTCCCAGCCCGCCCCTGGCCACGAATCCAGTTGATATCAATATTTCATAACCAATGAAAACAAAACAAGACCTTTGGATTTTTTTAGCTTTAAGGGAACCTTGCTGTAATAAACTGAAAAATGGCATTACATGTTCTGCGGGTTGCATATCCTGTCCAATTCTTTACGATGAAATTAGATGATCCTTTTCCTCGTTTTTAAATTGCTTTTTGTTAAGCGGGATCCCGCTTGTTTTATTTAGATGACAAGTTTTCGCCTAGGGTTTAAAGGTACACGTTTTCAAATTGAATTAACCTCGTTTCCCCTTCGCCTCTCTATCATTCATTTAGTCGACCCCCGAGGCCCGCCTCCACTGATTGTTTTATTAACCTATCCGACCTAAAAATCTCGTTATAACAGCCTTAATTTAAAAGAAAAAATTGTCCACAATATTAGAATCCGCTAAATAAGACCTTATTTGCCTTCAAGGTGCGAGAATAGTCTCCTCGTTACTATAATTGTAATAAAGACAAGACTCCTTGTTATATTTAAATCGTATCGTGAATGTCGTTAATTGCGCAATCGTGCCTTTCTACTCCCAAGCAATTATGCAAATCCAAACTTCTCGAATTTTTTGTTTTTAATTATTTATGCATTATTGGAAGAGATCAAGGGAGTTTTCTGCATCTTTGGCAGGCTAAAGACTAAGGAGAGGATTTCTAGGTAATAATAATAATTCTAAAGTAATTTTACAGTAGGTTCTGGCACTCTAAATTGCTAAAACACGTTTCAAAAAAAGAAAAATCAAATATTTTAACAAATAAAGGCATGGAGAAGCTTGAAATTACATTATCTAACAACTTTATAACACCTTCTGACGATTTTAATCTTCAAATCATAAAGTAAGGTTGAGTTTTTGATTTTGGAGCCTGTATTTTGGAAAGGTTCGGACGATAGCCATCTCGAGATCCGTTTTTTTCATTCTCGGCCTTCGTTTTCAAGAGTGTTTATTATATGATCGAACCCGAAGACAGTCGGATTGATAGAACAATGGCTACGGTTTGGCAAGTCCGGCCGGAGAATGGAAGGGGCGGGGTGAAAAGGCGGCGCGGGCCCCGAAGCGCCCAAAGGGGCCTTTTTCTTATTTATGTCTTCACTTGACAAATCGCCTTCGAGTCTCACCGTAAATCTAAACGGCAGCAAATAGATTTATCCTCCTTATCAAACAGTCCGCTAGCGAATATCATTAAAGAGGTAGACACCTCGACTTTTAGTTGCTCCCTCATCTCCATTGTTTTACCTATACCTCGTTAAAACCACCATTTAAATTTTCGAATTTTAACTTTCAAATTTTAATTGTTTTTCATGTTTTACCAAGTTAAGAAAGCGAAAATTATCAAGGGAATACGAGTTTGATTACTCATATTAAGTCCCTGAGGCATTTTGAGACAAAGAGCTACGAAGTGAGATTGCCTAAACTCAACGTTTATCCCGAAGAGTTACGAGACAATCAAAAGTTTAAAATATCTCATTTCGAATGCGTAGACTGTTGGAGGCAAACGTTTCTCTCCTTTTTTTTTAATTTATTCCAGAACACACGCGTCTCCAACCTTGTCGCTTTATTTTACACGGTTTAAAGTTTGAAATTCGAAATTAGGTACAATGGCCCCGAAAAGTTTTTCAAGTTCTCTGAACATTTGAAATAAGAGATTTTCAGGTGAAGATTCTCCCTGTGTGTCTAAACATTTTCCCTGTTCATCTAAAGTTTTGCTATGGACAACTGAAGATTCACACTGGCCTCTGGACATCTGAGGATTCACCCTCGACATCTGAAGACTCTCCCAGGCCACTGGATATCTGAAGATTCACCTTTGACATCTGAAGATTCGCCCTGTCCTTTGGGCGCATGATTCACACTGGGCGTCGCGGTTGATTCAAGCTGGAATACGAAGATTCGCCATATCGATGGGTCCCCATGGAATGTTGTATGCTAGATGCCGAAAAAGAAACTCGATAAGTTCATTGAATGAGGCTTCTTTTATTTTCTGTGACCCATTATTGGCCCATTGAACTTTCAATCGTGACGTTTTCTATAGATTGACGAAGCCAAACGAACCTATTGGCAGAACATGACGTATTTAAAGGATTCATGTCTGAACTACTCAAGGCTTTCTTTTTGTTCCAACCTGACAATTCAATTCAGACATCCCGCTTTTTTCAATTTTGATACCTCATTGTTTACAAACGGTTGTAAATTAAACAAGTCGTGTGTTCTCCGTTTTGAATATTCGTGGACGTTTCGTAGCCGCGAGGTGTATAAATCCCTCTCCTGACAGAGAAGCGAGGGGGCCGTCCACAGACCGCTTGACAGAAACTATTCACGTGTGAATACATTAAACACGTTAATTACATCCACACCGCGTATCATTTTACAAAAAGAAGGGGTTCGAAAATTAACCTGTCATATTTAATTGTCAGAAACTATTAGTGGCTTTCCATTCACCAACACCTGTTTCCTTTGTTTCGATAATAACCGGTGAAGATGGCGGTTTTCATAAAGTCAAAAGTACTTTTTTTTTTATCTAACAAGTCATCATTGATAAGTAGATTGCGACCAAGTATAAAAAAGGTCTCCTTTTATTATTTGGATCCTCAGGGACATTTTCGGTGAGTGAGGAACCCCCTCTGTCTCAATATCTCACCCTTTCATGGACTTCCACGGCCTCCCTAATCTTATCTCGGCCAGCATTTGACAACGATCTCAGAAAAGAGATGTGAGGGGGAAAAAAGCTTTTCTAAAAAAGAGAAAATGATGAAGAAAAAACTAAAATTCGCTAAAAAAAACTTGACCTTTTTCGCACTTGTTAATTTTGTTAATTTAAATTTATAAAAAAAAACGTTGTGTGGGCTTTTGATGTGTAAACAGGATGGGCACGTGTAAGAGGGGGTGGGGGGCCCTTTGTAAATAAGAGAAGACCCCTGGCCCTCTTCTACGCACTAAAGCAAGGAGCTGCCCTTCTCCCTTTGAGTTAAGGCCACGACTTCCCTTCTCCCCCTGGCTCCACTTTTTCCCTACCTTGACCCTTCACTAATTGTCCACTTCTGTATTTTCCCAAAGGCGTACCAGGTTTACACAAAAACGTTGTTTTCTGATCATGAAATCTGGACAAAAGAAGGGCTTTCAACGAATTTTTAATGGTAGGTACTTGATCATTTGTAAGGACGAACTCAATATGGCAACAACGTAAAGCAACTTTTTTTGGTAAATTATGTTGGCATTGAAGGTTTTTTACTGGAATATCTAAAATACGGTCCGTCTACTTTAAATTATTTTTATGCCTTCGGAGGAAAAAGTCTCTGGAGAGTAAAAAAAGAACAAAGGATTCTCTGAACAAACGTTCCGCAGATTGGAAATTCGTATCGAGCTTTGTTAACCGAGCGTGAAAACGGGCTTGGAATAAGCATCGGATCGAAAACGTTCCTATGGCGTGGAAATCCTAATCGTCGCTCTCGAACAAAGAAAAACCTCGAAAACTTTTACCCCCTCCTACCTTTATAAAAAAAATTTTTGTTCGTCCTCTGTTTAAAATATACAGGATAACACCTTAATTATCATGTACGTCCTTTGTACGTCGGGAGCCTTTTAATGGAAAAAGGGATCCTTCGGATTTATTTATTCATTGTCTTCTGCAATTAAGGTGGCGGACTACACGACTAGAACATGGTTCCTATACAGGTGTGCCACTATTGTCTTTACAAGTGCCCTTAAGTGAACTTTCGTGTTCGAACTGGCGAGCCTTATTAGTAAAAAGGATGAGGGAAAAAACAAACATCAAAACGCCAAAACCGAGCTTTTCCTTCTGGCAAGAGTTAAGGGCCCGCTAGACCTCTCTGATGGGGTCGGTGTTATAAAAACATCCGCTAGTCTTACGGGCGCTAAAGTATAAAATCTTATGTGTTGGATAAATATTGGACAAATATTGTTATTGGAGTTTCTTTCAGTGATTAATGATACAGGTACAGTGTATCTCCTTTTTTCGACTTTTATTGTTTCTGCCATAAAAACTATGACTACAAAGTTTATGATTTCCAAATTTTTATGATTTTCAAAAGAAAAATAAAGTGGCGTCGACTTATATTAATGTATTCTAAAACTAAAATTCAAATGAAATTTTTCAAAACAAGCAACAGTTTTTTCAGGACATTGAAGAAAAACATAAAAGAAAAATTAAACGGTAAAAGGGGCCCTTAAGGCAGTCCAAGCGAACTAGACACTAGTCTCGACTTCCTAGGACTTTTCGATTTCTCCTAAGAGCTATTATTTTTCAAAAATAGTTGCAGTTTTTGAGCATTCAAATGGTCTGATCATTTCAGCCCTTAAAAATGGACTAGAACGTCGAGTTATCTTAGGTACCTTGAAAGGCGTCTCTTTATTTAATTAAGCTTTCATAATCTCTTCAAAAGAATAAAAGAGCCCCAAAAAAAACCTGTCCATATTCACCGGTTTAATTTTCAAATGAATATTCAATCGTCCATTTTCGTCCGAAAATTACGAGTGGAATTAATTCGAGAAAGCGTCCTGTGACGTCACCCCGAGAATGTAATTGCTCGTCAAACAGTGCCTTTTAATCTGAATATTCATCACTGGATGACGGGATGGAGGATCCTCATTCTCTCTTGAACTAATTTAAAAGTCTATGGGATGAAGGCTTTTGGAAAATGAGTCGGTGAGCGCGTGGCGTATCGCTGCCCGTCGCGCCATCTACACGTTTCACCCTTCAACCACGAATTAATTGCCTATACGCAAAAGATAACAGGTCGCTACCGTAAACGCTATTAGACGCTTATGAACTTTGAAGAAAATTATTCATCCTCTTATCTTTTTTAATGCCGCGTATAAATTTAAAGCCTTCTATAAAACACACATAATTAACTAACCTTTAAATACGCCATGTTGCTTTTTAAGTTTTTATCTATTCATGGTGACGTATTTTTTCATAATGACGTCACAGATTGGGTAAATTTTTTTTCACTGTCAAGAGAAGATTTGAACATTGAAGTTTAAGAAACGAGATAGAAAGATTATGTTTTTGGCAAATAAAGTTAAGTTTTTGGACATTTTTTAAAAAGTTGAAAGGACCTCACCGGTGGAATTAAAAAGTCGGCAACTCGTTTTTACGATCTACGGGTGCCATCCTGAAAAAAGAAAAGAATTTCTTCTATCTCGGTAGTCAGATCGAGTCAGATTCCAGGCGGTGAAAATATCTTTCGGTGCTGGGACGTCTCATCGACAATTAAAGGATTTAGTGTCCTTTTTCTCCTGGTGTAGGATCCTCTTTTTTTGGTCTTCTGACACTTTAACGTTTGTTTTT
Source organism: Orius laevigatus (assembly GCA_018703685.1). Classification (NCBI taxonomy): domain Eukaryota; kingdom Metazoa; phylum Arthropoda; class Insecta; order Hemiptera; family Anthocoridae; genus Orius; species Orius laevigatus. The sequence goes on along the minus strand of JAGWEN010001482.1, from coordinate 13,137 downwards.
ATATAAGAAAGTTTTCCGAGCGAATTCTTCTCGGGTCCAGTTTACGACCATTCAAAATAATAGGTTAAAAACACGGGTCTGACATCGGACAACGTTTTTCGTCGAAACCTTTGAGCATCACGTTTTTTGGATATTTTTACCTCCACGCTTTTTTTTCTTGTTTTCAAAGGTGTCGATTTTCGAGATACTTAACGGGACGAAAGAGTCCGAGTATTTCGACCTTAACGAAGCCGACTCGACAAAAAAAGTACTTGTCTGGACGCAGCAATTACGCTTCACACATTCACCTACTACGCCTCTCAACTAACTAGCGAGTACACCCCCCATGCAACCTAAATCCATCCCATCATCGATTATGAATGCCCCTTAGCCACTGACATTTTACCTATACCACCTATCAACCACTAAAGATTTCCATATTAAATTAAAACCAACAGCAGCAGCAGCAGCAAAGAAAACAGGAGCTACATTGGCCATAAGAGCAGCAGAAGGAACAGGAGCGGCAGAAATAACAGGAGGCGAACAACAACAAGGAATCAACATCGACGACATCGAGGATCGACTACATCGACGACATCGACGACATCGACGACATCGACGACATCGACGACATCGACGACATCGACGACATCGACGACATCGACGACATCGACGAAATCGACGACATCGACGACATCGACGACATCGACGACATCGGCTACATCGACAACAACAAATCAAAAAATAACAGCACCACCAACAACAACATCAACAACAAAAACAACGACAACGACTACAGCACAAAATACCAATTTTGAGAAAGTTAAAATCCCATTTTTCTAAATTTCGGCATTCCATAAACGTCGAAGGGGTGTTTCGTCAAAACTTAGTTAGCGCCTAGTTCACCTCAAAAGGGTGCTGCACGTGTGATAACCAATTATCTCGCGAAACAAGTTTATCCCGCGAGGTTGAAACTCATGGAAACCCTCCGAGTGAAATTAAACTTTTGTGACACTAATTTTCAAATCCGGTGTATGAAAACGTCTCAATTTACGACTCCGTCGATGATAAATGGTAACCGACACCCACTGGCTCTTTAATTAATATTTATTAAACCGGTAGTTTATCCGATAGATCATTGAAGCTTTTTTTTTTTGCCCCACTCTAGTCCCGTTATAGCGGGGGAAGAGTTTGATATGACGTCTTGACAGGCCATTAAAACGTTTTTAAAATAATTTAATAATAGAAAATATTGTTTAAAGGCGACGTTTCTGGCACGTGGATGGGCAGAAAAAACGGCCTTTCCCCCCATTCTCGAAAGGACTTCACAACAATGGACCTCACGATAAATTTTGTATATGGCCTGTTGTCATGACGACAATCTGGAGCCTAAGCTTCTATTCACTAGTATCTATAAGAGGGCCAATGTTCGGAAAATAGCTCCCACCCCCGAGGTTGGAAACTAGTCCAAAAGATGGTGCAACATAAAAAAGTGTTGTCCTCTTTTAGGGTTAGAATGAGAAGAAGTGACTGTTTAGGGTGCCAAATTGAAATAAGCGAGTTCCTTTACCTCCATCTCGTTCTTTTTAAAATAAATGGTATCCTATACTATCGAGCCTTATCTAGATAAACCTTCTTTACGAAGAATAATGTGGCAGGTAAGTGATTGTTAAGCTTCGAGTAAATTGACCCTTCGGAAATTCACTATTTTCTGTCTGGTGACGTTGATTTCTCGAGGGGAAACGCCATTTTAGAGTCGTCCTAATTAGGGGAACCCCTACCTTGTTTGTTAAACACATTTCGGGTTTACCTCGTGTCGAGATTAATCCTAAAGAAAATGTATAAGGGAACGAACCCTCTCTTGACGATTTCTCACATTTCCATAAAGTTTCCCCTTGGGAAATTATGAAATCTATCGAGTCGCCTTCGAAGTGAGAAAAGGGGGCTGAGAGAATTTTCGATTTTCTTGATGAAAACACCTCCTGGGAGTGTATTTTTTGGTCTAAAACACATTTTTCTATATGGATCTACCTTCTTTTGACAATGTAGGTGGGTAAACCCTGCTCTTTTTTAACTACTGTCAACATAGTAGAAGAATGAACTACATATCACTTATTAGTACCTTCTGTAGCCTCTACATCCATCCTTAGGCAGCATCCACATCCATCCTTAGGTGGCCTCTACATCCATCAAGCCATAGTGGTCTATAAATTGGCTCTCTCGTCTTATCTTTTAAATAATTCTTTATTGATATATTTCCCTCTCAGAATCAAGATTTTTAAACCCTTTTTTGGTCCATCATAAAATATTCAAGAAAGATTCGGGTAAAAAAATTCGGTAGAGAGAGAAAAAAAGTTTATAAAAATTATGAATATTCAAGGATTAAAAATTGCACGACCTCGCGCTCCCTCCTCTCTTTTGAATTGGTGATTTGTCCCCCGGATTCGACGGCCGCAGAGCAATTTGTATGATATTGGCAATTCTCGGGTCCGAGTATAAATTACCTTTTTGAATACTTGATTATACAAGTCGGAAAACGACAAGAGGGGGAGGTTTGGTTGTTGGATTTTGTGGGTGGAGGGTAAAACTTTTACCCATTCCTAATTCCCTCTGTCTAAACCCCACTCTTTCGCCCCATGACTGTACCGTTTTACACCAACAAAACCCTCCTCAAACCCAGTTTACATATAGATTAGCAACACATTATTATATTGATATGCTTATATCTAATATGATTATGAATTTAACGGAAGAAATACAGACAAGAAATCTACCTCTTGGACGTTGCTGCTGAGAGAGTGATAGCCAGACTGGACAGTATTCTAGTGAATAGGATTGATTTTGAGTGTAACTATCAACCAGTGGACAACGGCTGCTAGTCTTCTGAGCGCATTTGGCAAGCGAGCAAAGGCGATTCGAAAACGGACGTCTTTATCGTAAAGTCGTCTAATTGGCACTCGGATTTCAATTTACGGACATTTTATCTGTTAAAGTGGAGTCCATTAGACAATGGACATGAATTAACGATCTCAAAGTGGAAAAGGGGAAGTCGCGCTCCCTATTATGCACCTTATTCGAAAGCATTACATTCTGTTAGCGACCTCGTAAATGCAGAAATTCCTATTAACACCGAGAGAGAAGTCCGCCCTCTTTATGAGCTTCCCCCGGCTTGTAATTTCGTTTGAGCGACTCCGGAACAATGATACGACTTTCTCGTAAACTTCCACAATAAACTCACCGAAGGAAGAAAAAAATTAAATGGGTGATAAATTTTACTAGGGGATGATCACCGGTTTGCTTACTCGAGATGAATATTAAGTGTTAACCGATGAGAGGAAAAAAATGGTCTCAGTTCTAATAAGACCCGGATGCAGATAATTGTAGATAAAACAACCTTTCATTACCTTTTAAAGAGAGAAGGAAAAAATTATGACTTTCGACTTCGTGGTTAATTAATGACTCTTCCAGCTCTAAATTGCGTACATTGTACGAGGCATAGTTTAACAGTTGGCCAAAAACTGGTGAGACCATAGGAGGTCAGGAACTCTGTGGAGAATAGGAGAACAGAACGGTAAAGCCAACAGCAGGCATGGAAGTCTAGGGGTCATAGGAAGGTAGGAACTCTGTGGAGAATGGGAGATAGGGAGAGCAGGAAATCTCAATCTAACAGGCGGGTCGGTAACTGTTGAACCTATAGGAGGTCAGGAACTCAGAGGCCAATAGGAGAGCAGAAGCTCACAAGCCCACAGCAGGCCAGGAAATGTTGAGCCATAGGGGGTCTGGAATCTGGGCAACAGAAGGTCAGGAACTCTGGGGACAAAATTTCATTAACTCTGGGCAAAAAATGTCACTAGCTCTGGGGACTACAGGAGGTCAGGAACTCTCGGGGCCAAGATGAGAGCAGGTATTCTGAAGCCAACAACAGGCCAGGAACTGTTAAACCATCTGCAGGCTATGAAATGTTGAGCCTATATGAGGTCAGGAACTCTCGGATCAATAGGAGAGGAACTCGGAGGAAAATAGGGAAGCAGGAATTGTTAAACCTATGGGAGGACAGGAATTCTCGGTTCAGTAGGAGGTCTGGAACTCAGGGGCCAATAGGAGAGCAGGAACTCTCAAGCCAACAACAGGCCAGGAACTGTTAAGCCAACAGCAGGCTATGAACTGTTGAGCCCATATTAGGTCAGGAACTCTCGGATCAATAGGTGAGGAACTCTTGAGCAAAATGGAGGAGCAGGAATTCTCAAGCTAACCGCAGGCCAGGAATTATTGAACCCAATGGCCAGGAACTCTCCAGGCAATGGGAGATCAGGAAATCTGGGACTAATAGGAGAGCAGGAACTCTAGGGCCAATAGGATAGCCAGAAGTCTCGATCCAAATAGGCCAGAAACTTTCGGGCCAATAGGTGGTCCAGACTTCATGAAAAACGTCCCTGCTGACGTATCTTTGTTTTAAGTGTTCAATCTGAGCAAAAAATTAAAAAGAACATAAATCAGCATGCTGTATTGGTTGATTCAATATTTTTAAAAGTGATTTTTATGACTTCAAAATTAATTGAGTTGTTATTTTTCTTTTAACCAATTAATGTGCTTAATGGATGCTGCGGGTTTTCCACTACCCTCCTTCATTTTTCATTATACACAAAACTTTCCACAAATCCATCTTACTTAGAAAACTTTCCTTGCCATTAGCCATTGCCTAATTAATGTCCTAATTATTTATCCGAAACGTTAAAAAATGATTTATTACGAGAAAATACAGTTCAGAGTTCGAGTGCCCGCATCTTTGGAGTTTCAAGGTGAGATACCACCTGGGCGGAAAAAAAGAAGGGGGACCCGGAGTCATACGTGGAATTTATTGTTCCTCCGTCGTAAACCTGCCAGTTTTACTGCCTCGAGACAATACAAGTCTGAATTTAAATAGATTTTTTTTTCTTCACCCTATCCTATTTTTCCCCGCCCCCGCCTCCGCCGCCTTCAACTGCTGGTACGACACCGTCTTCGGTACCAGCATGCCCTTTCACATCTTTATAGACCAGTTTGAAAAACGTCCCGATTTGTCATAATGTTTGCCTTTTTTGCCCACCTTCCACAGACCTTTTGCTCTTTCCAGATTTATTATCTCATGAAAAACAGGATGTCTCTTAATAATGGGCACAGAAAACCAAACATAAAACGCAGGACACGAGAATTCATTCCTAAAACGTTTTTTTGCATCCTTTCTTGTCTTGAAAAGAATTTTATGGTCACTGGATGCTAAAACACAAAACGTGCTGAGCTCTAGTGTTGGATCTTGTAAACTTTGTTGCCATAGCTACGAGATCACAATGAGCAACTTTGGAATTTTAGGTTCAAGTCAGAGAAAATGGCAATAAAAAGAATCCATTCATGTTCACAGGCCGTTTGTTGACTTTAATGAAGTTTAATTCTTCGAAACGTCCCGGTTTTGAGTTGAATAATGCGACTCCGCATTGCCAACGGTCTTGAATCGTAATGTGTTACACGAGAGGCTTCTGATTCGAATAAATCTCTTCAAGTACCCGACTGACCCCCCATCCGTATAAATTCTCAATCAATGAAAGAAACATTTTCAAGTGAAAATTTTAAGTTGGAAAGGTCATAAATTGTCTTCACGCTTTTTCCAACACGCGCGGGAGGATTATTTTCTTCCCCTTTTCTTGTATTCGAAGCCTTTTAAGTACGCTTAATCAAGACGAATGGCCGGCTTTAAAGCCAGAGGTCGAAGCCACTCCTTGGACGTTAAAACCATGACTCGCGACTTTGACCACTTTCAACCCTTGTTAACCAATCTTTGAGTCTAATTATGGCTATTAAAGCAATAATTATTTTTAATTCTTCTTCAACTTCTGGCTAAATTCCAACTTCTATTTTTAAATCATTTCGTTTTTTTAATTTTCAACGAGATATACATCACTTTCGAAGCATTTAACTCGAACATTCGTAGCCAATGCGATCTATCGGATTACACTTAAACCCGTTGCTTTTCACGAAAAACAACAAAAGAGCACCTAGACAATTTTCATGAATTGAGGTATAAGAACCAGAACAGGGTGATCGTGAGGCAAAATAGGCAATTTGGATCAATTTAATAATCCCGATCTTTCTAAAAAACATTTTTTAAACTTAAAAAACTGTTTAACTTAATAAAATGCCATAAATTTTAACACCTAATAATTAAACCCCGTTCTATTATATGACGGGGAGAAAAAATTGTGGATTTAATTAAAGAATAGTAATTACGTCTAATAGCTTTCTCGGACAATTTGATCGAATCAATTTGCATTTAATTGACATTTTTAAGCTCAAAAATAAGGTAGGCGGTATGGAGGCTTTGAGATATTCTGTTTAAATATAAAAAGTTTTTATTCTGTTCAAATATAATATAAATAGAACTTAATGGTATCCACAGAACAACCTAGTCACCTTTTCGATAAGGAAAGAGCCCTTTTCGATAAGGAAAGAACCCTTTTCGATAAGGAAAGAACCCTTTTCGATAAGGAAAGAACCCTTTTCGATAAGGAAAGAACCCTTTTCGATACGGAAGGAACCCTTTTCGATAAGGAAGGAACCCTTTTCGATAAGGAAAGAACCCTTTTCGATAAGGAAAGAACCTTTTTCGATAAGGAAAAAACCCTTTTCAATAAGAAAAGAACCCTTTTCGTGAAGAAAATAACCCTTTTTGATCTCAATGGTATCCACAGAACTCTTTTATCCAAGTGCCTAACTTAAAAAAAAATTGATATAATTTTTTTAACCTCTATAAAAAGAAATTCTTGAGGCTCCACATATTTTCCAGACATTTGAGCCTTTAAAATCTTAAAATTGCATCCTGGAATTCTGAGTTCCGCGTTTTAATTTTCAGTCTTAAGATTTTTAATGATAGAGGCCTCTGGTTATTCTAAACCTCCAAGAAATGTTATTAATATCGGTTTATTACCTTTTATCTTTAGATCGTATATCCTTTTTTTTTTTTATTTACATACCGCTAATAAAGGTCAATTTTGTGAAAACATCTGCCTTTTACTTTATAAAAAAAAACCTTCATTAGTTCATTAGGATTCATATTAATGCATTTTTATAACAAATACCTTTGATGACTGAGCTTTTACGCATTGCTCTCGCTAATTTTAGAAATTTTTAAAATTTTCAAATCTTTGGAAAATCGATGCCAGTGTGTGAAATAGCTTATGTTCAATATTTTCAAGTTTTCTCCTCTAAAAACGTCTTTATCCACTTTTTATTAATTTTTATTTTTAAATCAAAGAGGAAGAGGTGATTGAAAAACATATTTTTATATGGAAAACTTTTCTTTCATTTGAACCGTAAATCACAAGATTTTCTTTTTCTTCCCCTCCACGATAATAAACACGTGCTACATCCCCTCCATGACACACCCCCAAAAAATTGTTCAGAACGAAAAGGGAGAAAATGCGTCCGGATTATAAACTTTATAAGCTAATCTGCCCACAATGGAAACGACTACCTAAAAAAAAAGTTTCTAAAAACAACTTTTTGTTAAAAAACTAAGAAGTTATAAATTAATTAGCCCTATTCTCAATAGATCCTTGATGTAATTTGAAGGAGGTAATTTACCACCGGAGGTAATCTGTACGTTGTAATCGGCTTAAAATAAGCCTCTAATACTCGAGATCCGACGATTTAATCGAAGGTTCGTAAAAAAAAATTTGTCCTATTTTCATTGAGATTTAATGCGATAACCAAGTAACCATATCTTGACCTACAAATTTAAAAATGGCTTTTCTCGGAAGTGGGTAGCTACTGGTATCAGGGACGTCATAACTCTGGCATGGGCCCTCCCTTTTTCATGCAATGAAAAAATATGGATTTTTGATAAATTTTTGAAAATTTAATTTTTCTCTTAATGATGCACGATTGAGGATTCAAGAAAGAAAGTCACTTCCCTATCCTGCTATGGAGATTCTCTCTTTCATTGCTATTGCCATAAAAAATATTTGTTAAAACTAATTTTATTGTTTTGTGCGAAAACCTTAAAGGGCTTTTATGGCTTGTTAACTGAGTGAAATATTGTTTATGTTACCTACAAATGAAGACCGTAAAAGAGGTAAATAAACAGAGACGGAACGACAATAATTATTATTCGAACGGCCCACCCAAGGCCCATTCCCATGAATATACATTGGTCATTAAAGACCCATCTTAAAAACTTCTCAATTTCCCACCGATATATATTTTTTCTAGAATATTCATTTTTTTTAAATATCGTTTTAATTGGCCAATATAGTGGGTATATCAATTTCATTGTGGGTCGTGGTGGAAATTGACTTAATAAGTCGATTTTTTATCATTTGAGGTTATAGGGGGACGACCGATGACGTCAGTAGTGTCACTGGTCATCTGCGTCAAAATAATGAAATTTTAATGATGAGTTAATAAAGGATTATATTTTGAGGTAAGAACGTTTAGAAGAGATTCCCTTTGGCATGAATATTAATAAGTTTGTCCCCTAAAGAGCCTCGCGAAGAGCGGTGTTACGCTAGTCTATATTATAAAGATGGCTGAATCGATTGAAGTGACTGAATAATGGATGAAGCCGTTTTGAAATTCATGACGTGGACCCGAAGGGGGTGATAGACGTTTGGGAGTAGCACCCCGAACGCTCAAGGAGACAAATTAGAGGATTTACGTCTTCGGTAAACAGAAAGCATAACGTACAAAACGGACGTCGGGGTAGAAATATTTAAAACCACGCGAGAGTATTAACATATCGTCCGTTAGGATTTCGTGCATCTAAATTGTCCGGAGCGATTTCGAGGGCGAGATACGAGCGACCGCGCGAGCCCCTCAGATCCCCTTTAATAAACTCGCGTGAGGGGCCCAATATCGGACGTCGTGTGAAGTCTCCATTAGTTAAGATTCTAGTGCTCCCGACACCTTCTAATAGAGTTATTATCGTCCAAACTACACGGAATAATCGCACCCGAATCCGCTACACAACAGTAATTGCTATGATACGTACAATTTTCATGCTTTTTACCCCCATTTATAATATAAAAGTTTTAAAAACGCGATAAGATAATTCGTCTTTTACCACAGTTTAGCACAAGCTATTTCGATGCCAAAAACATGCAGAGAACTGATGAGGATTCTCGGTTTGTTTAGGTGAATAGTAGCAAGAACAACGAACTCATGGCAATAAAGGGGAGGGGGTCTTACCCAATTACCCGCTTGGAGGTAGGAGGTTGTCAGCTCTTATCTCCCCGAGATGTAAATCATTCCGGGAAGAACGTCCCAGATGTAGAGAGATACCGTTCCTTACTCCCTGCAAGTACTAGAGCCGCAGCCCCACACGTAATTGACGTCCCAAGCCTCGTTTCGTCTCGTTGACAACAGGAGAGAGGAAATCGCTCGTTAAATAAACCCCTCTATTCATAATTTTATCGTTGTCTATATTCGCTTGCCGTTTTTATTTTTTAATCTTTATGAGATCATTACAAAAGAAGCATCTGGACGTTTTATAGACCTGTTCCATTTGAAATGAAGATAACAAACCTATTTTTATGACACCATCTTGTGCCTAAAACCAGCAGACGACACCTTTTTTGACTGTCTACCAGATTCTGCAGTTTTTGGATGACCTCAACAGTTCTAGACACTTTATGGTCATACATTGACCTCGTTGTTTACTGATAGATGTCAACTTGGAATCTTTTTTGAAGAGCACAAGTACAAGGACAAAGAGGATGAAGCAATTAGAAATATGTCTCTATAAGCGGGAGCGCGTACAAAGAAAAAAAATGTTTAAAAAACTGTTCATACCTTCGGCGGCCAATTAACGGTCTTTTCTCGGAGGATAGAAAAGAAAAACCGCCTTATATATACCCCCAAGAAGTCAAGAGCAAAAAGCATAAACGTGGTCTGAAATCCGATACGGATAAATATCAAAAAGGGCAAAAACTGAAATAAATCCTGAATTGAAAAAAAAGAAAGAAAGAAAGAAAAATATTGAATTTATCATTTGATAAATCACTTCAATAAAATGTCAATTACTGTCGTTTCGAAGAAGTTGCGATTAACATTTTGATCTTAAACTTTTTTTAAATGTAGATGTTTTTTTTCTTTGACTTCGGAGATTCGAAAAAGGTAAGTTGCTAGTCTTTTTCATACTTGCCAGGACAGGTCGGCGCGGCGGGTGTCCTAAAACCACCGGGGATATAGAACACTCCACCATCTTCTATGATCGAAAAAAGGGTCTTCCTTATCGAAAAAGGGTCGTAATTTGTAGAAAAGGGTCTTCCCTTATCAAAAAAGGGCTTTCCCTTATCTAAAAAGGGCTTTCCCTTATTTAAAAAGGGCTTTCCCTTATTTAAAAAGGGCCTTCCTTGATCGAACAAGGGTCTTCCCTTATCGGAAAAAGATCTTCCCTTATCGGAAAAAGGTCTTCCCTTTTCGAAAAAGGGTCTCTCCTTATTTAAAAATGGTCTTCCTTGATCAAAAAAGGGTCTTCCCTTATCGAAAAAGGGTCTTCCCTTATCAAAAAAGGGTCATACCTTATCGAAAAAAGTCCTTCACTCATCGAAAAAGGGTCTTACCTTATCGAAAAAGGTCCTTCACTTATCCGAAAAGGGTTATCCCTTATCGAAAAAGGGTCTTCCCTTATCGGAAAAAGATCTTACCTTATCGGAAAAAGGTCTTCCCTTATCGAAAAAGGGTCTCTCCTTATTTAAAAAGGGTCTTCCTTGATCAAAAAAGGGTCTTCCCTTATCGAAAAAGGTCATACCTTATCGAAAAAAGTCCTTCAATCATCGAAAAAGGGTCTTACCTTATCGAAAAAGGTCCTTCACTTATCGGAAAAGGTCCTTCACTTATCGGAAAAGGGTTATCCCTTATCGGAAAAGGGACTTCCCTTATCGAAAAAGGGACTTCCCTTATCGAAAAAGCGTCTTCCTTTATTGAAAAAGGGTCCTTTTTTTTTGTATAGAAAGGTCCCTCTTCTATACATAAATGGTTAAAGTATGCCAAACGGGGCAAGTCTGGGCCCGAACAGCGAGTTAACTGTTATCTAGAAATAAGTATTCTCCATGACGTCAATGGTGTCCATTTATATGAGACTCTTGTGTTTTGATCCGCGAAATAAACGAATGTCAATCTAAATTAAGACAGACAAAAGGCCAGAAGGGCCCAGTATCGTCTTTCTTCAAACACAATGAATTCATACCCAAATATCAGGTTTCTTTGACGTCATTTCAACTTGAAAGTTCAATTTCTTTTTTAATCTCCTTCAAACAACTTTTTCTCGATATGGAATCGGTTGCCTGATTTACTAAAGGATGAGTCTGACAGTTTCAAAGCCTTGCAACCGGAGGTTATAAAAAAAAGGAGGATTTCTTTTTTTTCACCTTTTCCTTAAGAGGATGACCAAAGTATATTGCTAAGTAGGCAAGTGACAGCTCATCCGAGGCTTTTATTCATGTCTACCTTTCTGGTACGTAATAGTCAAGATTTCAATTTTCTTTTAGCTTCTTTAAATAAAAACTCATTTTTGGCCATAATGGTCAGTAGCAGACTGATAAATAAATTTTTTCGAATTATTTTCAGTTTCTTCTTTCATATTTTATGTCCTTGCATTGAAATTAGCCTTCCCCCTAGCCGGAGAACGTTCAATTTCATTTTTTTCCCCTAGCCTCCCCTTAAAGTAAAAAGAACGTGTGATTACCGGTTAAATATGTGGCCACCTTCGTTTCTCCTGGTTCGGAAACGTGGGGGAGGGGTAATCACCGGGTAGCCACTCGTTACTAAATTGTAAGGCAGGGTCAACGAGATAAATGTACAAAAGACACGTTGAAATCAAAATATGCGGGTTTAACGTTTATTTTTTAAAATGCCAATCCAATACCTTATCTTAGACATCTTCAGACAGTTATGTATAAGTTGCAGACATTAATTATTTCATAATTTTTACATTCCATGACGTCATCGAGCATAGCATGACTTGTTGAAATAGCAAAAGGAACCTTCCCTCGAATGAATCTTAATTTGCAACAGTTTGTTTCAACCGTTTTAGGTATTTGATAATAGGAGACCCTGTTGTGATAAGGGAGACCCTTTAGTGATAAAGGAAGACGCTTTTTTGATAAGAAAAAACCCTATTTCGATAATGGAAAACATCTTATTGATAAGGAAAGAACACTTTGAGATAAGGAAAGCACACTTTTCGATATGGGAAGAACACTTTTCGATATGGGAAGAACACTTTTCGATATAGGAAGAACACTTTTCGATATGGGAAGAACACTTTTCGATAGGGGAAGAACACTTTTCGACATGAGAAGAACACTTTTCGATAAGCGAAGAACACTTTTCGATAAGGGAAGGAACACTTTTCGACAAGGAAAGAACACTTTTCGTTAAGAAAAGAACCCTTTTCTTAAAAGCCTTTTTGTTAAGAAAAGACCCTTTTTCGATCAGGGCAGAACCATGTCTCCGATATGGTAAGACCCTTTTTTGGTCAGTTCAATATGGGAAGACCCTTTTTCTACGCTTATAGACCGACGTACCTGTGACAAACCCGAGTGTGGTTGTCCTTGTAAAAATTAAGTAAAAATCTAATTTTGTCTGATCCTATAGCGGTTATTATAATAATGATAGCAATTATTAAGTTATAATGGTGCTTCTGGTTTTTTGAAGGTCCATAATTAAGACTCCCCGTCCCGCACTCACATTTCCAGTCTCCCCTCTGTCGTTGAAAGTCCATTTTTACGATAATTTGCCTGAAAATAGTGATTGTTTGTTTTAAGGTTATGAACGTCGACAGTTTCCGAGGGTTGTACGTTATTGAATAAAGGGAACGCCAGGGGCCATTATGTATCCACGCCCTAGTTTTCCGTCTGCCAAGTAGGGCGGGCGTCAAAAGTGACGTAAATTAAATCAAGTGACGTCATAACTATTATTTTTCCGTCCAAGTAATTGGGTGAGAGGGTCCTGAAATGTTTTGCTCGCCGGTCTCATTAGGGGTCTAAGCGGATTCCCCGGACTCTCGTCTTGCTAATGACCAAACTTGCCACCACATAGGAGATGACTAATTAGTCACCTCTGATCACCTGAGCGCTAATTAGAAATCGAAAACACAAAAGTCTGGAGGCTTCGTAACTCATAAAT
>JAGWEN010001481.1:0-26584 GCA_018703685.1 Orius laevigatus | reverse complement strand
GTGCTGAGTACGAATATAATGTTGTTTTCGACGAGAAAATTTTTCCTGGGGTAGTTTACTTAGTTCCAAAAGCGGTTTTTTAGCGATATCTCAAAAAATATTGGTCCTAGAATTTTTCAATTGATGCCATCGGATTCCTCGTGCCATTTTACATAGAAATCAAATGCCTGTAAGTCGATTTTGAAATATTCGTATTATGACTTCAAGGTGCCCATTGGAAGAAACGCTCGGACACGTGTCATCTTTTTTTTGATGTAGAATCACAAAAAAAAATTGGCCTGATCGGCGACCTACTCACCGTGACCTCCCCGGGTTAGTGCCTAATATCATTTTTATATAAACTGGCTTTCAAATCACCACCTGAGTATTGAGATCATTTTTCGATGTGACTAAGAGGGGCTTCAATAAGCTCTGAAAGTGACATTTTGTGAAATAGGCTCGATAAACCGGTCGGACACGTCCCTCTTCCGGTTTTTCATTCTGTTTAAACAACCGTGATTTGGTTGATGGGGCTTATAAAGACATTATCGGCTTCCGAAATCACAGCGGCCAAATGGCCTCTCCCAGAGGAGCGAAGGGTATTTACCCCCAACATGAACAACATGTCACAACATTAGCGGAACGTTAAGAGGAAGGGAGGCGTTTCTCCGGTCCCATATGCGTTTTTGAGGACCCCTCTTAATCACAGCCCCCTCCCCTTGGTTTTTGCGGTCGAGTCATTCCGAGCCATTTCTTGGCTCAATGCTTCCCTATCCCCCAGGACAAAGATTCGCCCTTTGTCTCCTTCTAATTAAACTTTTACGACAATGAATGCATCTAAAAAGGGAATTCCCGTCGGAGAAATGATCCGTAGATGATGAACTAAGTACAAATCTGTGTACTCCCTTTTAGCGTAATATATCAACATTTTGTTTTTTTATTTTCGTGACTTATCGATGCGGTTTCCGGTGGTTTCTCGAAAATTGGATTGCCCTTCTGAAAATCCTTCTGATCCCGACGAAAATAAGACGGGAAATCTTCTAAGCCAACGTCTTTTGGATATTTCATATACGACCCTTTACCTTATTCGCCCTTTTTGTCCTTTACTTAGCCTAATACCGATTCAACGAGCAAAGAGAGAGAGAAGAAAAAAGAGAGCTTTTCCATAAATTGCATTTCCTGACCCCTATATGGAAATAAAATCCGGTTACTTTGGTTTCAATCCGTTTTTCTCACATCCTTGTTTGAAAGGCCCTTTCGTAACGTCGTTTTTGAAAATATTCGTTTTTCCCCCTTTGTACAAAAAAAGCTAAAAGAACCAAACAATTTTATAATTTTTTTTTTTTGTCTAAAATTGATAAAACGGTTAAAACAATAGAGATCGATTTGGTCGGGTTCCTTTTGTTCTTTTAAAAGCGCTTTTTAAACTACAAAATCGTTAATGGAGCGTTGAATATTATCTTGTTTAAAACACTGATTATAAAGTTCTGGCAGGGCTTTTGTGGACTGTGGGTTGTGGGACGGGGGGTAACAATCCGCACTTTACTACAGATTTAATCCCCTTCGTTCGGTTATAATTAGAGGAACGGTTGAGCCGAGAAAACGCTTTAGCGGATAAATTGGCCATTCAAACTTTTCCCGTTTTGATCTGAATTATAAAAGCAATCGGGACAATTGAAAAAGTCCTGTCAAAACGGCTTTTTTGTCAAGTTTACGCTTCGGTGAGTTTGTTTTTCTTGATTGTGTCTATTTTGGGGACGTCTGGGGGTATGGCGAGGAGGTAAAAGACCTAATTAGTGAGGAAAAAAAGGTTCCCCTTAAAAGGGAGGGCATGAGAAATTTTTCGCGCCTAATTGCCCCCCTTGGTTTTCACGAAACCTGCTTTATGTTGTCATTTACCTAATCTTGTACCTTCCCGAATCTGGGGTTTATCGAGGTGTGAAAATTTAACGATTTTGGGTGAATTCGATTAAGAAGTTGACCGTTAAGTCTGAGAAAATAGTTCGTTAAGGTCGGATTTTCGACAGCACCTCAAATGCCTTCTTTTATTGTTGATCCTAAATTTTTAATGACCATTTTCATGTGCACGTGGTTGGGAAACTTTGCTGTTTTCGGTGGTTTCGTAGGCTTCGATGGTTTGGGTAGTTAGCGTGGTTTGGTAGGTCTGGATGACTTGTGTGATTTGGCTGGTTTGGATGGTTTGGCAGATTTGGACAGTTTGGCTGGTTTTGACGGTTTTTGCGAGTTGGTCAGTTTGGGTGGTTTGGACAGTTTGGGTGATTATGCAAGTTTGGGCAATTTGGGTGGACGGACGATTTGGGCAATTTGAGTGGACGGACCGTAAGGGCAGTTTGGGTGGATGGATGGTTTGGGCAGTTTGGGCGGACGGACGATTTGGGTAGTTTTGTGGATGGACTGTTTGGGTGGACCGATGGTTTGGGCAGTTTGGGCGGATGCGTGGTTTGGACGGTTTGGGCAGTTTGGGTGGACGGAGGATTTGGGCAGTTTGGATGGAAGAACAGTTTGGGCAGTTTAGGAAGACGGACAGTTTGGACGGATGGAGAGTTTCTGTAGTTTGGGCGGATGGACGGTTTGGGCATTTTGGGTGAACGGAGAGCCTGGGCGGATGGACGGTTTGGGCAGTTTGGGCGGACGGACGATTTGGGTAGTTTTGTGGATGGACTGTTTGGGTGGACCGATGGTTTGGGCAGTTTGGGCGGATGGATGGTTTGGATGGTTTGAACCGTTTGTGCAGTTTGGGTGGACGGACGATTTGGGCAGTTTGGATAGACGAACAGTTTGGGCAGTTTGGGAAGACGGACAGTTTGAGCGGATGGAGAGTTTCAGTAGTTTGGGCGGATGGACGGTTTGGGCGTTTTGAACGGTTTGGGCATTTTGGGTGAACGGAGAGCCTGGGCGGATGGACGGTTTGGGAGGACGGACGATTTGGGTAGTTTTGTGGATGGACTGTTTGGGTGGACCGATGGTTTGGGCAGTTTGGGCGGATGGATGGTTTGGATGGTTTGAACCGTTTGTGCAGTTTGGGTGGACGGACGATTTGGGCAGTTTGGATAGACGAACAGTTTGGGCAGTTTGGGAAGACGGACAGTTTGGGCGGATGGAGAGTTTCTGTAGTTTGGGCGGATGGACGGTTTGGACAGGTTGGGCGGTTTGAACGGTTTGGGCATTTTGGGTGAACGGAGAGTCTGGGCGGATGGACGGTTTGGGCAGTTTGGGTGGATGGAAGATTTGGGCAGTTTGGGCGGATAGACAGTTTGGGCAGTTTGGGCGGTTTGGGCAGACTGTGCATATAAATATGCGTTATATGACATGAGCATGCTAAACGATATCATTCCATGTTTTCATGTGTTGTAAACAATTCAGACGTCGGGCAGAATGTGAAATTTAATGCGAACAGAATTTACACCCAGATGAACCCGAGGTCGAAACGGATTAAGAGATATTTGCGGGAAGTTCTTTTTGAGAAGCCACCCGTGGATTCAGGAATCTCCCTTTAAGGGCTCGTTCTTTCGTGAAAAATCTTTTATGGCGTACAACGACCTTTACAAGGGATCGAAAAGAAAAGGTTCTTTGTCGCTTTTCACTCAAGCCGTCAAAATAGCCTGTATCATGCGATTTACTCGGCCAGTTTATTTTATAGGGAAGAAAAAGAAGCGAAATTTCAATGTGAGAGCGATATTAGCAAGTTAACCAGAGGGAGAAATGTTTTATAATAATGGCTTCCCTCTAAACTCCTATTAGGTGATCACGCCCTTGGGTATGTTTCAGAGCCCTTGATATAGTAGAGTAGTGAAATGGCTTCTACTTGCCCGAGGGTTGACGATAATTGAGAAAACATGTAACCATGCCTTCCACGAGGGCAATTAGCTACTTCAGACCCCCCTCTAAACTCGTATTTATGAGGCGGGTTAAAGCGATCCTACCATCTCGCTTTATATACACTCCTAATGCTAAACCGTCCCAACTTTTAGCCAATTTGTACCGCAAAATTTCAAACATTTGAACCCATTTTATTGAAAAATATTTCGATTTCGCTACAATGTTGCTCAGAAAGTGTTTTAATTGAATCAAACAGTTGGAAAAGGCATAAATCAAGGGAGTATCACTTGTTAAACGGTTTTTAAAGTTATTGGACAGCTTTTTAAAGGGTCGGGGCGTGCGTCCCTTCGAGCTCGAAAACGGGCCAGGTGGCTTTTTTAATTATTTGCTCGTCGGCTTTCATGGCCCATCTGGCCCGTGGCTGGATAAAAAGTCATCTGACGCTTTTTATTGCAATCACATGCTACAGTCGATGGCTCATTTAGGGGAGGATGATAAAAAGTGAGTTTGATGAGCCGTTAAGCTACGGTCAACCAGGGTTTGGGGAAAAAATGCCCAAGTGGGCTTCTTATTGTCATTTTGTTGGTCGATAAAATCAATTCTAAGTAGGTATCACACTATCTAAGAAAAAATAAGCCGAAAGACTCCGTGAGGCCGACCTCAATATCCTGCTTTCCTCCAGAAATTCGTTAAAAGGTCAGGTCTGGTAGTTTTGGAAGTAGACCCCAAAAAAGGGAACTTTCTCAAAAAGTGGGTTCTCTACAGACCTCTTCATTGGCTGTATATGGTGAAAATTTGATGGATATAGGGGATTCTCTGCCAATATCTCCATTTTTGAGGAGGCTACCGCGCTCCTAGGCATTGGTTAACTACCTACTATGACCTAATGGATGAAACTTGATGAACCTTCTAGGACTTTCCGTCTTCCGCGGTATCTTTCGAACCCTCACCTTTTTTTCAACCGATGATACTTCCTCAACCGTTATAGATAAGAAAAAAATTAATACATACATTTTTGTTCAAAATGTTATCAGCTACATTTCATATTAAATAAAATTTTTCATAGGACCAACGGCTTTCGAGCTAGAAGTGAAAATGTGAAGAAGAAAAAAAAAATCTTTTTTATCCACATTTTGTACCTGACTTAGATTATTTTAATTTAAAGTATTTCCTTCCTTAAAATAAATTAACAATTAGATAGTTTGAAACTTGAAATCATCGTGACCTTCTAGGACTTTCCGTTTTCCCGTAAAGAGCCATAAATTACAAGAAAGCGTTCTTTTAAACCCTCATATTTTTTCAACCGATGATACTTCCTTAACGGTTATAGATACGCAAAAAATTAATAAATACATTTTTGTTGAAAATTTTATCAGCTACATTTTATATTAACAAGACATTTTCATAGCACCAACGGCTTTCGAGCTAGAAGAGAAAATGTGAAGAAGAAAAAACAAATCTTTTTTATAGACATTTTGTATCTTACTGTTAAATTATTTTAATTTAAAGTATTTCCTTTGTTGAAATAAATTAACAATTAGATAGTTTGAAACTTGAAATCATCGTCTCGAACAAAGAGAGACATTGCAATATAATACAAAATGGGATTTGAAGTGGCTGGACTCAGATTGTGGAAAACAAGGGAGTTGATGTGCAAAGTTAGATTGTAGAGAGAGACAACTGAGGACTTAGTTTCCTTTCCAATCAGTATGGAAGGGCCCTCGATGGGAGAAAATCGATCTCCCCGACCACATTTAAACTCCTAATCACGTCTATTCCGTCGATAAATCGGCCCCAAAAAAATTTCCCGACCATTTAAAAATTTTAATGGAAGAGAGGAGAAACATCGAGGGACAAAATATCGTTAATAAACGTTTGGTGATCAATCAATCCGACTTATATGAAGAGTTGATTACTTTTCAACATTGTTCGCCCATTTGGGGAGTTTTAATGCGAACTCTTTGCCCAAAATTAGCTCGTGATCGCATAAATGTCAAAAACCAGAAAGAAAAAACAAGAAGAATATTTTTTAAAAATTTTAATTGTGGGAAATGAGTCCATTCTGCTTGGGCAACAATGGGCTCAAGTAGTCCTCCAATTATCGGCTCAAGTGGATATCTTAAGGGACGACAATGGAAAGCAACAATGTTACCACGTGGCCTCGTAATGGATGCGTGCTCCTATCACGTGCCTAAAACATATACCAACTCACTAATTGTTAAACATATTGTTCCAAATAGTCAAGGATCCCTTAAGGCGCATTTGTCATCCGGTGATGGATAAAATCGTATTGTTTGCTTCAAAAAGAAGAGAAATTCGGTAGGTTTTGAACATTTAACACCTAAGGATCGGTAACACCTTTGGTCGGACGGGATCTTTTCGTTCTGGCCTAAATCCTTGTAAATTATCGGATTAGGCGTTGGAAATTAGAGGATTTAAAGGATTAGACGGGACTTTTAAGCGATTTTACTCACAGAAACGCACCCCTACTGGTATTGAATTTCTGGAGGGCAGATGGTCATCTCTTATTTACTCCACAGTAATAATTTACCCTCCGTTGTCCACTTCAAGCTCAAAAGAATTTTCGCACTCTTTGAAGTGTAGTCCAGTCAATCTAAGCCCGAAAAAACCAAAAAAAAGAAAAAAAAAAAAGAGGTATTTTGTTTCTCTACGGAAATGTGTAGGGGTTGGTCCCCTGATTAACAAAAAAAAAAAAAGTCCATAACCAAAACCCGTGCCCTTTGGCCCCAGAAGCGGTTTTACGGTTTTCTTTTCGCCAATATCCCAAAAACCGTAGGACGTAGGCGAAATAATGTTTTGTACAAAATTAAAGATATTTGAATTTTCTACAATTTTTAGCTAGTACAATTTTTTGTGGGACCAAACGAATCTGAGCTACGAGGTGGAAAAAAACCGGGGTTTTCTATTTTGAGGGAAGACATCATCTAATCAAAAACGTATATTTAGTAAAACAACTCACAAATAGCAATTAACGATCAATAGGCAGAGGTGGGGAAATTTCAAAAAATTTCATTCAAAATTTAAATTTCAAAAAATCTTATAAAAACAAAATTAAAGCTTATAAAATGTGCTACAAGTTCGATTTACTATGATTTTTTGTAGGTCCAAACGTTTCTGAATTACGAGGCGACAAAAAAGCGGGATTTTCGAGTTTTTCCTATGAAAAATTCAGATTTTAGAAGTCACAAAAAAGCAGGAAAGGCGTTATCTAAAAAAAAAAAAAAAAAAAAAAATGAGTCCCGCGGCAGCAGGACTAAAGAGGTAGATTTCTTTCAGATGGTTAGATCTAGAACTTTCTATAATTCGAAGATAAATAAAATCATATGTTTTCCGGTAAAAATTCAAAAATTTTCTTTTTTACCTAGATTCAACTCTATTGCACCCAGCTGATCCAAACCAATTTTAAATCTTTCTTAGAAATCCCCATAACATCACTTTTAAGTTTGAAAGCAATTGGATGAACGGTTTAGGAGATACCCAGTTTAGGCCCTAAGCAAAGTACCAAAACCGCTAGTCCAATTTCAGCCGTTAACGAACTCATAAATTCTATTAGTTTAAAAGCCCTAAATACCGAATTTCATGATCGTCAAGTAAAAATTACTCAAGTTATCGTGCGAATATATATATACATATATACATATATACATATATATATATATAAACTTTTGAGTTGAGGGTGGTTTTGGGGTCTAGGGGGTGTGAAATGAAAACCTGTCACAAAAATTTTTGATTCTGAGACTACTGCCCCCATTGCAATAGGTAGATTTTCTGAAAGAAATCTACCTAAAAAGCGTTCAAAGTAAAAGTTGTAGACAATTCAATTTCTATTAAAAAGCAAATATTGAGAATCAATTTACGGTAGGGGTGGGGTAAATTTAAATTAAAATAAAAATAAAAATAAAAATAAAAAAATAAAAAAATAAAAAAGCCTCGTAGCTCTGGTCTGACAAAAAATCTTACTAGGTCAAATTTGTAGCAGATTTAATAACCTATAATTTTGTTTTTATACAATTTTTTGAATTTTTATTTTTAATTATGTAAAAAGGGGGACCTCCGTGGTGTAGTGGATAAGGTGATAGACTTATATTGTTTACATTCTTAATCCTCTACATCATGGGGGTCCTGGGTTCGATTCCCAGGCTGGGAAGGAATTTTGTTCCTCTAACTCAGCCCCTGGTTTGTTCTGGCTACTCATGATGAGTTAGCACTTTCCCCGGCGCCTAGGCAATATGGCGAGAGCCCCCGCCTTGGGCCCTATACCCCACCTTGTGAAAATCAGTATTGATTAGCGGAATGAAAAAAAAAAAAAATTGTGTAAAAAGCTGAAATTTTTTTATAATTATGTAAGAAATATTAAGGGTGTAGTTAGGGAATTTTTGAGGACTATTTAGAAGACTAGGTGTTTTTGGGCATATGGAAGAATAGTCGAAGGAGTAGTTGACCGCTAGTAATTCAGTTGGAGGAAGTTTGAAGTTCAGTGGTCAGTGGAGGGTGACCCTAAGGGGTGTCATGGAGAAGGGAGTGATTTTTGAGAAAATTGTCGGTGGCAGCTCCATACCGGTATTTCCTGTATTGGAAGGCATAACCCCCGGTTTTACTGGGCTAATGAACAGAAGTACCTAAAGCCAGAATAAAAGCTTATTTTGAACTCCTATTGTAATACGAAAAAACGTTTATGAAGCATGATATTCTAGAACATTTATTTTACCCATGTCTGAGCCTCTTTCATCCTGCCTACTTAGTCGGTGGTCCTTGTCAAATCGGACGCAAAACTATTATTTCAAAAATTTGTTTCTGTTTGGGAATTCACTCGTGAAGAAACTGACTCCTTACCGTTTACAGACGGGCTCAAAACGTTAAAGCCTCTAATCGGTCAGACATCTTGTGTGGTCCAGCTTTCCCATGGGAAAAACCCCTTAAATTACATAAATCCAAAAATGTTTTAAAATCATGACAATGAGTAATCACCGAGGAAAAAATATTCTGTTATATAAATCTACCTAAATAAAGGGGGTCGTCATTTGCTTGGGAGGGTTATTGAAATTAAATGGCTAAGGAAAAAGGGTCTTCGGGAACCCCTCTTGGGAAGATAAAAAACCTTAATGTCTTTAGATCTCTAGATTATCCTTTTATATCCCCATCTTTTGCCGGACTCCTAATCTTATATTTATATTGCTACTTAGCAACAGAAAGGATGAACGCCGGAAAAATTTCATCTTTTTTATTTCTGCTAAGGGAATGAGGTAGATTGATAGTTTAAAAAAAAGTTTTGAAAATAATTTTGTTGTAGGATTGTGTGAAGAGTAAGGTTTGCACAAAGACAGATTGACGGTGGTAGGGGGAGAAACGAGGTAATGGAGAAGCGCCATTGCTGTGTTGTGTCTAATAGGGTGGTGGGTAGTGAAGGGGGTGGGTTTAAAAGCCCAGGGGTTAGATTAGGGTTGCCACCCCCGGAGGCAGGGGGAGGCGGAGAGGCGGCAATTCCGAAACAAGTTACTCGGCGTTGTTCCTGTCGACAAGGGACTTCCAACTTACCACTTCTACCTTCTAACTCAACTCTTTTAGCCTGAAGGCGGGCATGGCGCTAATCCTTTTCCCAACCCTTAAGTCCCCCCGTGCCCCCTCCTTCCCTTTACCGAGCCACCCTTCAAACCTCTTTCGAGGGAAAACCAGAGGGAAAACCGCTGGAATTACTTTGGACCGAGGCGGCTCAATTTACTTTGCACGGCCTCTTTAACAATATCCTTCTCCCTTCAAGGGAAAAACACAAGAGAATTTTATACACCCTTTCCTCCTAAACTTCCAAAATATACTTGATTTTTTTTTCTTCATACATATTTTTTTTAAAACGCACTTTTTTTTCCTTCTCTTTTTAAAGTAATCCATTGTAAAGCCATAACAAAGCAGATTGACGTAAACTCCATATTTTGAAAAGAACGTCAACTTGAAAAAGAATCAACAGCCATTTTTTGTGGTTCGCTTGAGCATTAATTAGGATGT
The DNA here is from genome assembly GCA_018703685.1 of Orius laevigatus. Lineage (NCBI taxonomy): Eukaryota > Metazoa > Arthropoda > Insecta > Hemiptera > Anthocoridae > Orius > Orius laevigatus. The sequence goes on along the minus strand of JAGWEN010001481.1, from coordinate 16,744 downwards.
AAAAAAAGAGCCAAGAGGATTCTTTTGTCCTTTTCAACCCTTCAGTCCCTAATTACGTCCGAGGAATCGTATTTTTGTGAATTCGCAAATTAATAAGGACGAAAAGGGTTATAAACTTAAAATGTTTAAAAATGGAGATACTGGTTCTTTTGACGCTAAATAAACTTTTAGTCGGCAATAAACGTGATGATTAGAATAAAAGAGATTTTCTTTAACTAATATGTTAACATACTTCCCCACAATAGTGATCAGCGAAGTTAGAAGGAGGGAAAGTTCATTTTTTTCATATTTTCAATCCTAGCTCGGAAACAGTAGGTCCTATAAAAACTTTCATTACTATAAAATGTAGGTAACAAAATTTCAAACAAAAATGTTTTTATTCATTTTTTGCGTATCTATCACCGTTAAGGACGTATCATTGGTTAAAAGTAGGTAAAGGTTCAAAAGTCCTAGGAGGTCAAGACTGGACTCATTTTAAAGGTAATTAAGGGCACCCTTGGGTCGATTCCTACACTATGTTAACAGTGTACCTACGTCTCAAGCTGGAAAGTGTCTTAAAACCTCAAGGACGGATTCTAACAGGAGCTAACTTTTTGCGAGGCTAACAAGTGCAAAACGTTTGCCCAATTTTCGCTCATAGCGCCTAAATAACGCATCCTACAATGAGTTACACTTATAGATTATTAAAAGAGCATTAAATTTGGCGACGAATGAGTACAGTTTCGTCGAAATCGGTTAAGCGGTTCAGGAGAAATCGATCGTCAAAGTTGACCATTTTTTAAATAGCGATTTTGGATCATATACATATCGCTGGCGATTTTTCTTTTAGACCGCTAAATGGGAGGGACTAGCGAAAAATTGGACATCTGGAGAAATTACCAAGAAGAAGCTATGGTGACTGTGACGTCCGCTGGTCGATATTGGATGTCTCCATTAGGGTCTAACTGGCTTTTAGGCCCACTTTACCTATCCTCTTACCTCCCGGGACAATGTCCCCTTTGATACACCCCCTCACTCACTCTCCATCGTGCGATCCTTTAATAAATTGTGTTTCTCTCACCCAAACAGACCCTTTTGTCCCCCGAGATCACGCTCGAAACCAGATAACGCTTCCATTTCCAGATGATTCAATTCTCGCTAGAGAAAAAAAACATCTGAAATATTTTATTGGTCAAAAGAAAAAGTATGAAAGAAAATTTCGTTTGAGGTGAGCAAGATAAGAATCTTAAGTCGGTGTCTACTCTTTGGTACATTGTTGAAAGGTTCAGCTCTCCGCAGAAAGGTCCCCATGAAACTATTCCGTAAACGTGTCCCAAGCAATATAAAGGCCCTCCTGAATCTGCTTTACAAACGTCGCTGTTTGCTATACCCAAAGCGCAAATTTGTTTCCGATTGTTTAACTCTTCAGTAGTCAAAGACTGACAAAGAGAAAGCTCCATAATTCGAAGTTTAGCATAAAGTAAGAGATCAGACGGTTTTTCGTAAATGTTAAGGTCGACGGTTTTCGTCATTCCCCATCCGATGCCGAAGCATTCAGCATTGACCGCCATCAAGTAGTTGAAACGTTCTCGTAAAACGTTTGCATTTTTCGAATAAATTGGCATCGGCTTTAAAAAAGGGTTGAACCTGAACGGATGCGAGACTTTAATCATGGCGATATCGTAGGCAGCACCTGGGAAGATCTTGGAGCATTTCTCGTGTACGATGGCTGCGTCGACGAAGCGAACTTGCCCACCGTGCCCCGGAAGACGGTTCACGTGCCCGGCAACGACCAAAAGCCAGCTCAACTCCAAATATACTCGACGCGATTTCGTCAACTCCGCTACGCAATGGCATGCAGTCAATATGAAATACCGGTTCAGAACGCTCCCACCGCATTTCTGTCCGAATTCAGATTTCCTCATGATACTTGCCATAAACGGATACTGTCCCATACGCGCTTTGATTCCATCGATGATCCTCGCCTCATTCATATTCTGCATACATCCTTTTTCTTGAACACACAATAAAATTAACAAAATCAAATTTCTTTTAATCATTTTTTTTTTTTTAAGCAGAAACATCTGTGTGAAATCATGTGAGTTATGGTGAGAAAGATATGAATCTTAAGTCGGTGTCTATTCTTTGGTACATGGTAGGAAGATCCATTTCTCCGCAGAAAGGACCCCATGAAACGATGCCATAAACATGTCCCAAGCAATACAAAGGTCCTCCAGAATCTGCTTTGCAAACGTCACTTTTACCGACTCCTAAAGCGCAAATTTGCTGTCTGAAGACTAATTCTTGAGGTGTCAAAGAACAACATTTTGAGAGAGGCATCATCGTTACTTTGGCATAAAGTAAGAGATCAGACGGTTTCTCGTAAATGTTAAGGTCGACGGTTTCGGTCATCCCCCATCCGATGCCGAAGCATTCAGCATTGATGGCCATCAAGTGTTCCAGCCGTTCTCGCAAAACTTCAGGATTTTTCGAAAAAATAGGCATCGGCTTTAAAAACGGAGTGTATCGAAATTGATGGGAAACTTTGAGCAAAGCGACGTCGAAAGTCGCACCTGGAAATTCTCGCCTGCATTTATCATGTATGACGGCGGCGTCGACGAAACGGACTTGCCCACCGTGCCCTGGAAGACGGTTCACATGTCCGGCGACAACGAGAATCCAGCTAAGCTCATAAAGCGACATATACGACGTCCTCACATCAGCAACGCAGTGACAAGCAGTTAAGACGAACCATCGGTTTAGAACGCTCCCACCGCATTTCTGTCCGAATTCAGCTTTCCTCATAATGCTCGCCAAAAACGGAAATTGTCCCATCCTCGCGTTAATTCCATCAATGACCTTCGCCTCGTTTTTACACCAGCACCCTTGCACACACAATAAACATAACATCAATAGTTTTTTCATTTTCTCATTTTTAAGTCATCTGATCATCAAAAAGTTTACATAGCGCAAAATAAATTTTTAACCCTTTTATCTCCCAGAGGCGAGGGTTTTGGTAACCACAGTTGATTAGGGTTGTTCTGCGATTAGGGGGCGGTAATGGGCCAGCTAACCCGGCCCTTATGATCTTGGTAATATAGTTAACAGGATTCTCTAATGGAGCTCTAACTTTTACTGCCAGCCTCTGATTTCCTTTCATTAAATGTTAGGTAACCTTTTCGTTTATGAATGGAGTTTTCGTTGTTAATTTCCAACTTGAGATTGATATTGACCATTGGAAGGATAAGGGAATCGCTTTTCGATCGATCCCTCTTTCGAAAAACGAGGGACGCCTTTTGTCCCAGAGATTAATATATCTGGTCCTTCCGCCCCACCAAAAACCCATCCAATTACAAGCTTAATAATCCAACCTTATCTCACAACTCATCTCATTAACTCTACCAATCACCCCAAATAGCCTTATTTAGAGAGTAACCCAATAGTTGGAATTGTTAGTAACCAAATAGTTGGGGTAGTTAGCAAACCAATAGTTGGGGTAGTTAGCAAACCAATAGTTGGGGTAGTTAGCAAACCAATAGTTGGGGTAGTTAGCAAACCAATAGTTGGGGTAATTAGGAACCCAAATGTTGGTATAGTTAGTAACCCAAAAGTTGGGGTAGTTAGTAACCCAATATTTGCGGTAGTTAGCAACCCAATAGTTGGGGGAGTTACTAGTTAGTAACCCAATACATAGTTGGGGTAGTTACTAGTTAGTAACCCAATAGTTGGGGTAGTTACTAGTTAGTAACCCAATAGTTGGGGTAGTTCCTAGTTAGTACCTAACCCAATAGTTGGGTATTTAGTAACCCCATAGTTGGGAAGTTAGTAACCCCATAGTTGGGGAAGTTAGTAACCCCATAGTTGGGGAAGTTAGTAACCCTATGGCTAGGGTAGTTAGCAACCCAATAATTGGGGTGGTTAGACCCCCTAGTAAGACCCTCATGCCCTATGATGGTATACCTAATCCAATAGTTGGGTATTTAGTAACCCCATAGTTGGGAAGTTAGTAACCCCATAGTTGGGAAGTTAGTAACCCAATGGCTAGGGTAGTTAGCAACCCAATAGTTGGGATAGTTAGACCCCCTAGTAAGACCCTCATGCCCTTAGCTAGCTCCCATACCCCTCAAACCTCCAAATAACATACTCAACACTTCCCTCAATACACCCAACCGACCCCAATCCGCCAACAAACCATTGAATTGAGCTCTTGTGGTTTCTGTTAATAAAAAAATTAAATTGTAAAAAGGCGCTTTAGGGGGTTTTGAGTGCTGGAAGAATTGATAACGTAATGTTACAGTGGGCCCGAACATTAACCACTAATGCAGTCCTAGTGCTCTCTCCCATTCATCATTTTGCTTCATTAGCGGGCCTATACTGCCGGCTATTGGGGATGAAAATGTGTTTTATAAACATTTCCCTTTTTACCCACGGTATTTTCGGAGGGACGTATCGATTCACTACCTGGGCATCCACAATGAAACCTACGGTCCGTGAATGGATTAAACATATCTAATCATGTATTTTCTTTACTCATCACTTGATTTATTATTGAGTAAGCTACCCCGCGGTGATATTTGAATGGGGATGGCCGGGTATCATAGAGGCCGACAAAGGGCGCCCGCACCCGGACTAGATATTCAACGTCTCACAGCATGAACACCATTGTAAAGACCCTCTTTAATCAGAAGCCCAAGTATAAACAACACCATCGATAACAATATCATCGACATATGCCTTCTAAAAGCTCATTATAAAGAATAACCCTCACAAAAAGAAAGAATAGAATAGGAAAATGAAAGAAGATTTGAAAATAAATTGGGGGCGTTTATATGAACATAAAGGAGAGATACATTTTCCCTAATGGGCGAGGATAAAAGGATATGAATTCTTGATCTTACAATGACATTACCCTCAGGCTTTTCTCATTACCAAGACTTCTTTTATATTTTTAAACCAATCCAAGTGAATAAAAGACTCATATAAACTTTTCGGCCATGCGATAAAAATGGCGGTGGTTCGATATCTTCCCCTCCGGGGCCTGTTTAACACCGATGACAGTTTGTAAAGGTTACTTTCTTGGATCACGGAAGCGTGGAGAAAAGGCGTAGGGCGGTGGGAGGAGGAGGGATAAAGCGGAAATAACAGGGAGATAGCTGTCAACTGTAGACTACCAAGTTCAACACGGCGAGAAATGAGGGCAGTGATTCCCCATGGGAAATACACTCGGTAATGTGTTCACGCTAGTACACCTTGTCCGAAAATAACGCCACCCTTTTTTTTTTTTATTCCATCATAAAATTTTGTATTAAAGGTCCATTTTCGGATGCAGTAAAGCAGAAATTATTTCAACTTTTGGTGTAAAAATCAACAAAATAGTGGGCGCCTCCTAAAATTCGCATCATTTTTGAACGCCCGTATCTTCTTTTACCTAGTTCTAAAGGCTTAAAAATACCAATATTTGGTCCTCAAAGCTGGATTCAATTATTGTTGACTGCTGTCATGGGATTTTCGGCCATGGCACGGCGAAAATGCGGAAAACTAGGGACTGTTTATGTGGAACAAAATTCCTTCAAAGCATGGGTATCGAACCAAGGACCCCGTGGTTCTAATCTCTTATCGATCCTCTTGGTCATCATCTCATCCACTAAACCACGGAGGTCCCCTGCATTGCCACTTTCGAAGAAAAACCTTTTTACCATTGAAAAATCCCTAGGTAGGATCCGTTAATCCATTCGGATTATCCAGAACTTCGCATCTGCCCGACAAACTGCGTGTTTACGACTCATTACCCACTCCCGTGAACATTTATTGTTTTCCATTGTTCACCAACCCCCCACCCCGTTCCAAATCCGACAATAGAAGAGGGTTCGAAAACTTGATATAGAACCAAAAATATCTCCAAAACATCGAAAATATCCACCCCACCCTATATATCCGAATCAAGTCTAATTAGCTCTCAATACGTGTTAGAGTTTGAGCGAACAATACAAGGGAATTCATTGATTGGCCAATTTATCGCTAATACCGCGACTAGGATTCCGAACGCTGTAACATTAGGATAATGGCGGTAACATGATATCCTATTTGAAAATGACCAAATACCTCTCGATTTCCCCCCTTTCGTAGAACATCGCTTACGTCAATATCATCCGAGATAAATTAGAGCACTAATGATTTAAAATAATTTATGTATAGGATAGTGATTGGTTGCAGGAGTGACGAAATTAGAACGATTAGCTACAGAAGGGGTTTCATCAAACGTTTTTAGTCAAATGTCTTATTTAGCTGTTGTTCGATTTTGCTTCCGGAGCCATCGTTTTGAAGCTCAAGCGATTTTCAAATCAAAGGATTTCTTGTAATTGCTCGAAATTTAGGTCATTCTGAAACTTCCGTATCTCCCTTAATAATTATTCGATTTCGATTCCGAAGCCCTCGTTGGTAAGCTCCAGCGATTTCCCTTAAAGAATTTGAACTTTAAAAATTCCTCCGACGTATCAACAAAATATCCAAGGATCGCTTGAGATCGACTAAAATGTTGGACATTTTCAAACTCGAATTTTTTTTAGCGGATTTTTATTTATTTATTTATTTAGGTTTTTTTTTATTTTTTATATATTTTTATTTTTTCAAGTTTGCCAGAGCTCAGGAAAAAATCTCAAATTATTGCTGATGAATAAAAAAAATCCGCTAAAAGTCATTTTTAAGGGAGATTCGACCATTAGCATTGTTTGTTTCTCATTCAAGAGATCGCAGCACTATCACCCCCATAAGTCCTCGTTTTGGGCACTATAAATGGTTGGACATTTTTTTTTTTCTGAAAAGCGCCTTCTCATTCTTTTGGAAAACTAAGAGCTATTTTGGGAGCAGTTTTTCCGTAAAAATTTTCCCCGGAAAAATAGAAAATTTTCCACCAAAACTTCAATTTTGAAAAAACAGGTAGTCATCTTGTAGGCTTTAACGAGCTGATTTCAAAAATGCTAATATTAAGAAAATCGGATGAATAGATTCGTCGGTACGAGATTTTTAAGGATTAGATTCAAGGTTTTATTTATCACATGAGATGTTATATTGAAGGATAATAAGTTGGACATGTTTAACTATTTAAAATGTATTTTGGGAAAACCATTATAATGGGGTTATATGTGGAAAATACGTTCTTGGAAAGCTATTACACGTTAAAAGTTATTACGAATTTCACGCCTGGAATACACTTTGATGTAAATTACAACGAAACTAATTTTACGTGCTCTTTTTCTCGCGCGAGTCGACATTTACATTAAACCATACAGATCACGTCCATTTGAAAATGTTTTATTCATGATGAAAAACACCCTTTTCTCCGGGTAAGGGAAAAGTTTAATTAGACCCGGCCGTTTCCCAGATCCGGGGGCTTCTCCATTCTTTTTGACACCTTCTTAAAGCGGAAAATGAAGGATTATCAACGCGAAATGAAGTTCCGACCCTGGCATACGAAAACACGAAGTCGGAATAAACAAAAGGGAACATCGCGCTTTGAATTATTGATGAATCCGTTATTATTTACAAAAATGGCGACCTCTGTTAATTTGCTTTTGACAGGGGCGGACTGGGACCTTAGGGTGTGGGTGGGTTTTCAGTTAAGGGGGCGCCCGGTTGGGGGGGGGGGGCGCAGAAAATTGGCTTTTAGAAAAATATATTAGGCAAAAACAGAGGTTCCCAAACTTTTTCACAGTGCGCCCCCCTTTTAAACAAATTAAAACCTTTGCCCCCCCCCCTAAAGTTTTGAATGTTAACTTTGAGGTTTTTGGATGAAATTTGGGTTTTAAAATGTTGATTTTGAGGTTTTTGACAAAAGAAATTGCACTTAAAACGTTGATTTTGAGATTTTTTGACAAAAATTGGTCTTACAACCTTGATTTGGAGGTTTTTGACGAAAAATTGTCAATTTAAAGTTGATTTTGAGGTTTTATGACGAAAATTAGGCAATTATAAATGTTGATTTCGAGGTTTTTGACGAAAATTTGGCTTAATGAATGTTGATTTTGAGGTTTTTGGACGAAAATTAGGCATCTTAAATGTTGATTTTGAGGGTTTTTTTTGTTTTTGTTTTTTGACGAAAATTAAGCTTTTAAAATGTTGATTTTGAGGTTTTTGGACGAAAATTGGGAATCATAAATGTCGTTTTCGAGGTTTTTTGACCAAAATTAGGCTTTTTAAATGTTGTTTTTGAGGTTTTTGCGCGAATATTAGGCTTCATAAATGTTGATTTCGAGGTTTTTTGACCAAATTAAGCTTTAAAATGTTGATTTTGAGGTTTTTGACGAAAATTTGGCTTTTTAAATGTTGATCTTGAGGTTTTTGGACGAAAATTAGGCTTCATAAATGTTGATTTCAAGGTTTTTTGACCAAAATTAGGCTTTAAAAATGTTGATTTTGAGGTTTTTGACGAATTTTTTGGGATATTTGCACACAAAAAAAAATCTTGAGCTTTCCCCACCCCCCCACCCCCACCCTGGGGACAGCTTACGCCCCCCAGTTTGGGAGCATCTGAGGAAAAAAAAAAACTGACCCGGGGGGCGCCGCACAGTGGTTCCAGAGCGGCAAAAACTCAATTTTCGAAGGTCAAAATTTTGAATATAGAATATATCCAGACCACTGTCAATAGCCTGTAGCATCACACTGTAAAAGGGTTTTTTCAAATTTTAATTTTGAAGGAGGTTATAAATAGTCAAAGTTGGAAATCAGCCGAAACGCTGATATTGGGGGTATTATGAAAAAAATGAAAATTTCACTTATGAATTGTTAAAATTGAATTAATTTGTCATTAATAGAGCCTAGTTACTATCTTTGAAGATGACTTTTTACTGTTCAGGCCAAATATAAAAAAATTAAAATTATGAGATAAGTCAACATGCAGGTATTTCGAGTTTTTTATGTAAATTGTTGATTCAAAAAAAGCTCCGGCAGACTCCGGTCTGAAACTTACCATTTTCTCTTCGATATTATACCATGAAAATGTGGTAAAAATTTCAGCTGCGTCTACTTGCACTTTCGGTAGCTACATAATTTTTTCTAAGGCACCCACCAATTCTTTAGTCGCTCTTTGGTTCATATGTGACTGAGTAATCAATCTACGAATTCCCTGTTGAATCCATTCTGACAAAGCTTTGACATCATTTTCAACACATCCTTCGCAAATAATGGCTCCTTCGATCATTCTAAAATATATTCTAAAATTTTTCATATTAAAATAGTTCAGGCCTCATACTTTGACGTCGTTCGGGATTGGTTTTATGAAAAAAGTAAACAATTTTTAACAAATCTAATGTATTTTTTAATCCTGAATCGAATGAGACTAGTGGCAGGTTGATAGGGTGATCCGTTCTAGAGATATTGAGTTTTTGCCGCTTTTTGGGCAATTGGGACCACTGTGCGCCGCCTCTACGTATTCACGGGGGGGGGGAGGGGGGTTCTGTCCCTGTTTATAGATTACCCATAGGTTCCATTGAACCTCTAGAATTTGGTAGATACTTTTGTGAGACTATTGATTATGGGCTTGTAGAGAGTAAAGGGATATGGATCAAGATGGCTGGTATTGCTTGAGGCACGTAGCAATTAGTGTGATTGCCTCACACTTACCTTATTACATTTTCTCTCTCTAACAGCATTTGAGCGTGCTTGGCCCTTAAGGCATTAGGTTGAAACAAATGCCAGTTGGGAAAAACCACTCAGAAATTATTTTTTCTCTCATTTCCTAATCTTCCTCGTCGCTTAATTTATTTATTTTTTTTCTAAATGAGCCAATAATTGAAGCTCTTTTTTATCGGTACAAACGTTCAATTAATCACGGGCAACTTGATTCGCCCGATGACCTGAACTGATTGAAACGTTCAGCTGAGGCAATTTGATAAAATTGCTCGTTTGATGTAGCGTTTTATTTGATTGGTTCTACCGGATACGCGCTGATTAAATCGTCCGAGAAAAGTGAAAGCCTTTAATTTTCGATTTTCGGTGGGGAAGTGCGATTCCAATTTTCTTGATTAGTCTATTTTGAAGTCGGATCTAAAAACGAAACCGCGATAGGCAAGTGCATTCATTTTGTCGTCGGGTTCTCTTTTCTCGTTAATTCAATGACACTAGGTGGACACCATTGGGTGCTCAATTTTATACAAGTGTCAAGTTCCAATATCCCTTGTAAAATAAACAAAAATTTAAAGTAGGCCGTGAAAAAAGAATAGTAAAACTTTGTTTTTAACCCAACCTATTGGGATATTCCATAAGCCTTATTTACTACGTTGAAGTCTGCTAGAGGGAATGACATTCGATGTCTCCATTTGAAAGCACGATACTAACATAGGGATCGATCTGGCGGATATTTTCGAAAAGGTTGAAATTAATGTAGTTGAGGAATCCGATGTGAGAGCGTTTCAGTATGAGGGAGAGAATCGAAAACAACCCTCGAGACATCCTCTAGGAGGGGTTTCATCACCTACACGAGTTCAAGGTTCAGCCGATAGGTGGCTCTGTCATCTCGTGAAGATCGAATCGCCACAATAAAGGTGATAATTAAATTTTATTTTACCATTTTATTTTTCTAATATACATAGAGGCTATAGGTAATAGATTACAAAGTTTTAACTTTTTACGAAAAAAAAAAGACCTTTCATCCGGTAAAAGAAAAATTATTTCCTCCAAAATGTGGTTTTTGACCATTTTTGGAGTGAAAAACCAGAATATGAAGTCTTTTTAGGAATACAGTTTTCGACCTTAACAAAGGGTGGACCCTTTTTCACTTTTTCGTCCTGAAAATTCTTATTAATTTTATTTCACCCAGAATGTGTTATTTTACGATTTTTAGGTGAAAAACAAGAATCTGCATATTTCTCAACCTCACCAAAAAGGTCACTTTTTCGTCCTGAGAATTTTAAATTTTGATTTCACCCAAAATGTGTTTTTGACAATTTTTGGGGTGAAAAACAAGAATATGAAGTATTTTTGGGAAATAGAAACATTTTTTTCGACCTAACCAAAGGGTCTTCACTTTTTCGTCCTGAAAATTTTCATTTTATTGGTTTCATTCGAAATGTGATTTTGACCATTTTTAGGGTGAAAACAAGAACCTGAAGTCTTTTTAAGCAAAATCACCTGAAAAATTGTTTTTTCATTGGAAATGTTAGTTCTTCTAGTAAAAGCTAGAAAAAAAAAAAAGCCTCGAGGCAGCCTCGAGAAGCAGCGGATTTCCTCCGGAAAGGCCTTCCCTAAGCCTATCTTTGATGACCTGGTTATCACCACAGTAAAATAATGAAATGAAATGGGTCTCTGAGCCCGGAGCCTCCATCGCACCGACCACAATAGCTTAAATTCTTCTAGAAATCAGCGAAAAATTTTCAAAGCCTATGGCTCAGTATATTTCAATTAAACCACGTGATTTTCACCGCCAAAAGTTCAAATTCTAAAATTAATTTCATCAATGCCCTAAGAAGTAGCTTCCTCTTCGTATGCGGGCTTGATCTGTTGTCAAATGTGATTTCTCAGTTCATGAGCAGCCCCCTGTTCCTATGATCAATTTCGACCATCTCCTGCTGTTATTTTCTGAGATCACGAAGTTCTATTTAATTCCCTCAGGAGTGTCTCAGAACCGCTTAGGCGATTCCAACTGTCTTCTACTATGGTCCTCGGGCCATAATATATTTTCCAACCATCTCAAACTTTCCGGTATCGAAGAAATCACGAAATTCCATTTAGGCCCCTTAACGTGGGTCCCAGAACATCTTCCGTGATTTGAACCGTTCTTAATACGGTCTGCGGATCATCAGACCTTCCCATCACGATTTTCAACCATCTCAAACCTTAAGGTTACAAGAAAAACACGAAATTCCATTTAGGCCCCTTAGACAAGTCCCAGAACCGATTTTGAGATTTGAACTGCTATTAACTATGATCCTCGGCCCCTAGGACCTTCCCGTCACGATTTTCAACCATCTCAAACCTTCAGGTTCCGAGAAAATCACGAAAATGCCCTTTATGCCCTAAGCGAAGTACCAGAACCGCTTGCTCGATTCAAGCCATTTTCAATAGGTTTCCTTCTCAATTTTTTTAGGCCCTAAATACAGAGTTTCATCAACCTCATGCAAAAATTGCTCCAGTTATGCGATGAACATGTACATATATATATATATATATATATATAAATAAATATATATATATATATATATAAATAAACATGAAAGGAACATCTTATATTTTTGTGATCCCCAGAGCTTCCTGATCACGAATATATAAGCCTCTGGCCTGGGAGCCTCCGTGACGACCACCTCAATAGCCTACTTTCCTACGGAAATCCGCTAAAAATTGAATTTTTACATGGAAAATTGAAAAATAGCTAGTACCTAGAGCGAAAGGAGGCCTTTAAAACAAGGATAAGTAAACAAAGCGTAAGTTAATATTCGAGCGTTGGAGAGGGTCTAGTTGGACTGAGTGACTGGAGGGTGGAGAAAATTGCGGTTCGAACAGAACAAAAATGCAAATTTTCCCTCTTTCTGCTTACCCACCGGGTTTCGATTTAACGCAGTTTAAATTCAATTTAACGCCTATTTGAGCAAATCATCCCATTTATAATCCTCCCGGGGGCGAAGAGAATTAAAAACATAATCCGTAGGGTGGGTCCGGGTAGGGGGGGACGCCCCGAGCGTGTCAAGTAGTGCTTTGTGTTTGCTATAAGAATTAGCTGAGCTTTTAGAGATGGTCGGGAAAAAGCGGAAGGATAAGGGGAGGGGGTTAATGTAGGGAACCCTTTTTCTGTCCTAATCCACTTTCCAGTCCGCCTCCACTTAAAATTCTGAGTGTGGTGAATCCGTGAGTGTGTGAGTAGCCGAGGAGGACTTTAGATTAGGAACCAATCCAGTCCCAATTAACAATTTACCGACCCACTCCTCCTCCTCTTCCCTATGGTCTTTTTCTTCCGGTCCAAATGGATTTAGCCTGTCGTCGACCCCCTTAGAGGATTAGCTCGCTCCCCAGGAAAAACTGTCCTGTTTGTTCTAGGCTAATAATAAAATCGTGCTTCCGACTTCTCAAATCGCCTCTAAATCCCTACAACGCCGACGACATTCGCCCCACAAAACAAAGCTTCAAGCCCTTATTTTCCTTCAACTTCCAAACCAAAATAAAATCTCAAAGGATTAGACTTTAAAAAGAACAATTCTATTACACCCAGCTTGTCGATTTTTTTTTTGGTTAGCTGGAATAAATTGAGCTCGAAAACGGTTTCTTGAGGGCGATTCATCCGGCCCTTTTGTCGGCCTCCGAACACGTGCTCCTAATGTGGATTTAAACGTGTTCGTTCACAGCCAATACATCATCCGGAGGTAACGCCCAAACTAGCAATTAGTGACACAAAATAGTTTGTTACGTTTCTACACGATGGGGAAATCCTAGATTTAAAAAAAAAATCCGCTAAAATGGGAGGAGGTGAGAGGTGGTAGTAGTTGCTGGTGGGAGGCAAGGTTAGGATGGGGGTTTGTAAATTCGACCAACCTAATTACTTAGCATGTTATCTAATGGTCAATTCGACCAAATGGTAAGTTCCACCAAAAAATGGACTACGACTAAAAAGTAATCTTTAGCTTGATTTTTGATACTTTTCTGACAAAAATGGCACTTTACCTCGATTTTTAGAGATTACGGTCACTTTTGACTACAGTTGGTTACTTTTCAACAAAATAGGCCGTTTTTAGGTTGATTTTTGATCAAGGCGTTTTACTTCGATTTTTAGAGATTACGCCTTTGCCCCCTCCCCCCTAAAGTTTTGAATGTTAACTTTGAGGTTTTTGAAGGATATTTGGGTTTTAAAATTTTTATTATGAGGTTTTTGACAAAAGAAATTGCACTTAAAACGTTGATTTTGAGATTTTTTGACAAAAAAATTTGCTCTTATAACCATGATTTGGAGGTTTTTGACAAAAGAAATTGCACTTAAAACGTTGACTTTGAGATTTTTTGACAAAAAATTTGCTCTTATAACCATGATTTGGAGGTTTTTGACAAAACATTGTCAATTTAAATTTGATTTTGAGGTTTTAGGTAGATTTCTTTCAGAAAATCTACCTATTGCAATGGGGGCAGTAGTCTCAGATTCAAAAATTTTTGTGATAGGTTTTCATTTCAGACCCCCTGGACCCCCAAACCACCATCAACTCAAAAGTTTATATATATATATATGTATGTATATATATATATATATATATATTCGCACGATAACTTGAGTAATTTTTACTTGACGACCATGAAATTCGGTATTTAGGGCTTTTAAACTAATAGAATTTATGAGTTCGTTAACGGCTGAAATCGGACCAGTGGTTTTGGTACTTTACTTAGGGCCTAACCTGCGAATCTCGCAAACCGTTAATCCAATCGCTTTCAAACTTAAAAGTGATGTTATGGGGATGGCTAAGAAAGATTTAAAGTTGGTTTGGATCAGCTGGGTGCAATAGATTTGAACCTAGGCAAAAAAGAATTTTTTTGAATTTTTACCGGGAAACAGATGATTTTTTTTTTCTTCGAATTATAGAAAGTTCTAGATCTAACCATCTGAAAGAAATCTACCTCTTTAGTCCTGCTGCCGCGGGACTCATTTTTTGACGAAAATTGAGCATTTATAAATGTTGATTTTGAGGTTTTTGACGAAAATTTGGCCTTATAAATGTTGATTATGAGGTTTTTGACGAAAATTTGACTTTTTAAATGTTGATTTTGAAGTTTTTGTACGTAAATTAGGCTTTACAAATGTCAATTTCGAGATTTTTGACCAAAATTGGACTTTACAAATGTTGATTTTGATGTTTGTCACGTAAATTTGGCTTTAAAAATGTTGATTTTGAGGTTTTTGGACAAAAATTAAGCTTCATAAATGTTGATTTCGAGGTTTTTTTTTGACGAAAATTAGGCTTTACAAATGTTGATTTTGAGGTTTTTCACGAAAAGGCTTTAAATGTTGATTTCGAGGTTGTTTTTTTTTTTTGACAAAAATTAGGCTTTACAAATGTTGATTTTGAGGTTTTTCACGAATTTTTGGGGATATTTGCCAAAACGAGCTTGCCCACGTCCCCCCTGGGGACAGCATACGCCACCCTAGCGTTGAGGAACCACTGAGCAAAAATAACCCTTAAAAAAAAAAAAAAAAAAAAAACTTGATCCGGGGGAGGCTCTATGTATTCTTGGGGGTTCTGTCCACCCCCCCCGGGCCAGTCTGCGCCTGCCTTTCTCCTTGAAAAAGGTAAAAGTCGTGTGTCTAAAAGGTGTAGATTTGTAGTAATTTTGAACGCTGAATCGAACGAGACCAACCCCAGGTCTCTAGCTACAATAGAAGAAGAGCTAGAGCGATTTGAATTTTATTTTTGAACAAAAAAAAATGAGTCCCGCGGCAGCAGGACTAAAGAGGTAGATTTCTTTCAGATGTTTAGATCTAGAACTTTCTATAATTCGAAGAAAAAAAAATCATCTGTTTCCCGGTAAAAATTCAAAAAATTTCTTTTTTACCTAGGTTCAAATCTATTGCGCCCAGCTGATCAAAACCAACTTTAAATCTTTCTTAGCCATCCCCATAACATCACTTTTAAGTTTGAAAGCGATTGGATGAACGGTTTGCGAGATTCGCAGGTTAGGCCCTAAGTAAAGTACCAAAACCGCTGGTCCGATTTCAGCCGTTAACGAACTCATAAATTCTATTAGTTTGAAAGCCCTAAATACCGAATTTCATGTTGGTCAAGTAAAAATTACTCAAGTTATCGTGCGAATATATACATATATACATATACATATATACATACATATATATATATATAAACTTTTGAGTTGAGGGTGGTTTGGGGGTCCAGGGGGTCTGAAATGAAAACCTATCACAAAAATTTTTGAATCTGAGACTACTGCCCCCATTGCAATAGGTAGATTTTCTGAAAGAAATCTACCTAAAAAATAATAAAATAATAAATAAAATAAAATAAAATTCAAGAAATAAAATTTATTTTTTGAACAAAAAAAATGAGTCCCGCGGCAGCAGGACTAAAGAGGTAGATTTCTTTCAGATGTTTAGATCTAGAACTTTCTCTAATTCGAAGAAAAAAAAATCATCTGTTTCCCGGTAAAAATTCAAAAAATTTCTTTTTTACCTAGGTTCAAATCTATTGCGCCCAGCTGATCCAAACCAACTTTAAATCTTTCTTAGCCATCCCCATAACATCACTTTTAAGTTTGAAAGCGATTGGATGAACGGTTTGCGAGATTCGCAGGTTAGGCCCTAAGTAAAGTACCAAAACCGCTGGTCCGATTTCAGCCGTTAATGAACTCATAAATTCTATTAGTTTAAAAGCCCTAAATACCGAATTTCATGTTGGTCAAGTAAAAATTACTCAAGTTATCGTGCGAATATATACATATATACATATATACATATATACATATATACATACATATATATATATATAAACTTTTGAGTTGAGGGTGGTTTGGGGGTCCAGGGGGTCTGAAATGAAAACCTATCACAAAAATTTTTGAATCTGAGACTACTGCCCCCATTGCAATAGGTAGATTTTCTGAAAGAAATCTACCTAAAAATAAAATTCAACCCGTGAATTTTATTTTTTGAAAATTAACTTCAGATTGGTGTTCCTTGCCCCAAAAAAAACATGGAAAACTGGTCAGTGAAGTAAAGTCGATAATCAAAAAAATAGTTTCCACGTAAACGACTTCGGAATCGTGTTTTTCACCGTAAAAATGACAATTTTCAGTC
>JAGWEN010001480.1:0-26568 GCA_018703685.1 Orius laevigatus | reverse complement strand
TTCCCCCTCACCCCCCCCCCTCCACCCTCCCCACCCCCACCCCCCCCCCCCCCTCCCACCCCCCCCTCCCCCCCCCCCTCCCCTTCCCCCCCCCGCCCCTCCCCCCCCTCCCCCTCCCCCCCCCCCCCCCCCCCCTTCCCCCTCCCCCCTCCCCCCCCCCTCCCCCCCCCCCCCCTCCCCGCCCCCCCCCCCCCCCCCCTTATATAAAAAACCAAAATTAAACCCTTAAAAACCCAAAATGAAACACTTACATGCCCTAATTCATCCTCAAGATCAGCAACCTTCTCCAAAGCAGCCGTCTTCGTCTCGCTATCTTCCATAAGAGCCGCCACATCGAATACATTATCCAAATACGCCGATATTTGCACCTGAAATCATTTGTCGCCAAAAAATTCAAACTTTGAACTCACAGAAAAACGTCTATTATTCAAAAAATAATACCAAACCAAAAACGAAACCGAAATTTGTACGGAATATTCTAAAATTTTGAAACCACCTTCAAGAAAAAACAAGAAACCGTGTAAGGATTGCCAAAAATTAAACATTTTCTAGCCTCCATTGTATTTTTGACATTTTTTTGTCTATTTTAAATTCTATTTTGATCATGTGGATTTAGCTAAAGTGTCAATTAGCTAGACAATGAGGTCTCAGAACACAAAAATCTAGCTAAAAGTCAATTAGCTACTTTATTCACAAATTAAGGGACCATAATTAGCTAAAATGTCAATTAGCTAGACAAGTTGAACTCAAAAAATCAATAAGCTAGACAAAAAGTGCCACAAATCTAGCTAAAACGTGAATTAGCTAGTCAAAAGGTCTCCAAATAAGCTAAAAATTAAGTTATCTAGAAAAATAAGTGCCCCAAATCTAGCAAAAAGTCAATTAGCTAGATTTTATACACAAATAGGGGCCAAATTTCTAGCTACAATGTCAATTAGCTAGATAAATAAACTAAATAGCTAAAAATCAATTAGCTGGATTAAAAAGGATCCTAAATCTAGCTAAAAATCAATCAGATAGACCAAAAGGACCCCAAATCTAGCTGAAAATCAATTAGCTAGATTGTATGCACAAATAGGGCCAAATTTCTAGCTAAAATGTCAATTAGCTAGACAAATAGTACTCAAAATCTAGCTGAAAATCAATTAGCTAGACAAAAAGGCCCCAAATCGGGCTGAAAGGTGATAAGCTAAATTTTATGCACAAATAGGACCAAATTTCAAGCTAAAATGTCAATTAGCTAGACAAATGAACTAAATAGCTAAAAAACAATAAGCTGGACGAGAAGGATCCTCAATCAAGCTAAAAATCAATTAGCTAGACCCAAAGGACTCCAAATCTAGCAATTAGCTAGATTTTATGCACAAATAGGGCCAAATTTCTAGCTACAATGTCAATTAGCTAGATAAATAGAACTCAAAATCTAGCTATCAATTAGCTAGACAAAAAAATCGAGCTGAAAGACAATTAGCTAGATTTTATGCACAAATAGGGCCAAATTTCAAGCTAAATGTCAATTAGCTAGATAAATAAACTAAATAGCTAAAAATCAATTAGCTGGACGAAAAGGATCCTAAATCTAGCTAAAAATCAATTAGCTAGACCAAAAGGACCCCAAATCTAGCTGAAAATCAATTAGCTAGATTTTATGCACAAATAGGGCAATTTCTTGGCTAAAATGTCATTAGCTAGATAAATAGTACTCAAATATCTAGCTGAAAAATCAATTAGGCTTAGACGAAAGGCCCAATCGGGCTGAAAGGTGTAAACTAATTTATGCACAATATGTACCAAATTTCAAGCTAAAGATGTCATTAGCTAACAAATAGTAACTAAATAGCTTAAAAACAGGATTAGCTGGACCGAAAAGGATCCTCAATCAGCTGAAAATCATTATCTGACCCAAGGACTCCGAATCTAGCAATTAGCTAGATTTTATGCACAAATATGGGCCAAATTTCTAGCTACAATGTCAATTAGCTAGATTAAATAAGAACTCAAATCTAGCTATCAATTACTAGACAGATCGAGCTGAAAGACCAGTTATGCTAGATTGTTATGACGAGACATGGAGGCCACAAAAAATTTCAAGCTAAATGTCAATTAGCTAGATAAATAAACTAAATAGCTAAAAATCAATTAGCTGGATTAAAAAGGATCCTAAATCTAGCTAAAAATCAATCAGATAGACCAAAAGGACCCCAAATCTAGCTGAAAATCAATTAGCTAGATTGTATGCACAAATAGGGCCAAATTTCTAGCTAAAATGTCAATTAGCTAGACAAATAGTACTCAAAATCTAGCTGAAAATCAATTAGCTAGACAAAAAGGCCCCAAATCGGGCTGAAAGGTGATAAGCTAAATTTTATGCACAAATAGGACCAAATTTCAAGCTAAAATGTCAATTAGCTAGACAAATGAACTAATAGCTAAAAACAATAAGCTGGACGAGAAGGATCCTCAATCAAGCTAAAAATCAATTAGCTAGACCCAAAGGACTCCAAATCTAGCAATTAGCTAGATTTTATGCACAAATAGGGCCAAATTTCTAGCTACAATGTCAATTAGCTAGATAAATAGAACTCAAAATCTAGCTATCAATTAGCTAGACAAAAAAATCGAGCTGAAAGACAATTAGCTAGATTTTATGCACAAATAGGGCCAAATTTCTTGCTAAAATGTCAATTAGCTAGATAAATAAACTAAATAGCTAAAAATCAATTAGCTGGACGAAAAGGATCCTAAATCTAGCTAAAAATCAATTAGCTAGACCAAAAGGACCCCAAATCTAGCTGAAAATCAATTAGCTAGATTTTATGCACAAATAGGGCCAAATTTCTTGCTAAAATGTCAATTAGCTAGATAAATAGAATTCAAAATCTAGCTAAAAATACGATTATCTAGACAAAGTCACCTTGAATTTTGTCCAAAATGTTGTGATTGGTTGACAACATCCTTTCTGTTCTGGTGATTCCACGCGAGTCATTTTTTTAAAAATTAGAGTCAAAAATATAATTGAGATCAAATATTTAATTAAGCGTACATCATGCATTAGTTGTACGATTGCTCTCAAATCTTAATACCGATTTAAGTCAAACATGATACAAAACAGGGATTAGGAAGGTCAAAGGTCTTGGTTGAAAGATCGAGAATTGAGCGACTTACTTGTAACTCTTCGCTTTCTGTGTATTTTAACTTCTTTTCTAAATAAGTGTCGAGTCCAAGTTGTGTGAATTCGTACTGGAGGTGCACTCTATAGTTCATGTCTTCAACAGAATGGACGACGATGTTGATAAACTGCATACAGGCAGCCATAAACTCAACATGGAAAGACTCGTAATTCATAAAATAGTCCATAAGTGTTTCAAATCGACGTTTTTCCTGAAAGGCTTCTTTAAAATGGTCAAAAGCCTCGAGTATGATTTTGTGGCCACCTTTGACCAGGCAGATCGCAGCCAGTAGTTCCAGTACTAGCGCTTTCGTCCTGAAAAAACATTTTTTTTTTATTGCATAAAAATAGAAGAATTTTATTACCTTGGACTTTTATGCGTTAAACTTAGCGCAATACTGTTAATTCCATCGGTACTTTGAATAACTAAACTAAAACCGTGCTGAAAAACAAAAATAGTTTGTTCTTAGTAGGCAGTAAGTTGGGTGAAACTTCAAAATCATAAAAGTTCAAAATCTACCTAAAGAGTGCCTTTGTTCAAAAAACCCCAATGATTGTAACTTCCTATAAAATTAGGTTCTCAACAGGACCTCTGTACTAAATCCCCCCCCCCCCATAGCTGAAGACCCCGGATAACAAAGTAGCCAAGAGCAGGCGGACTGGGACCTTAGGGTGTGGGTGGGTTTTCAGTTAAGGGGGCGCCTGCGGAGGGGGGGCGCAGGAAATTGCTATTTTCTGGAATCTGAAAATTAGGCATTTATAACTGTTGATTTTGAGGTTTTTCACGAAGATTTGGCTTTATAAATGTTGATTTTGAGGTTTTTGGACGAACATTTGGGCATTACAAATGTTGATTTTGAGGTTTTTCACGAAAATTTGGGCTTTTTAAATGTTGATTTTGAGGTTTTTGGACGAAAATTAGGCTTCATGAATATTGATTTCGAGGTTTTTTTGACAAAATTTGGCTTTAAAATGTCGATTTTGAAGGGTTTTTTTGCGAAAATAAGGCTTCATAAATTTTGATTTCAAGGTTTTTATTTAAACGAAAATTAGGCTTTAGAAATGTTGATTTTGAGGTTATTCACGAAAATTTTGGCTTTTTAAATTAATGTTGATTTTGAGGTTTTTGGACGAAAATTAGGCTTCATGAATGTTGATTTCGAGGTTTTTTTGACCAAAATTTGGCTTTACAAAATGTGATTATGAGGGTGTTACGAAATAGGCTACATAAATGTTGATTTCGAGGTTTTTTTTGTGTTTTTTACGAAAATTAGGCTTTACACAAATGTTAATTTCGAGGTTTTTCATTTGCATTTTTGGGGATATTTGCCCGAAAAAAAAATTTAAGCTCTGGGGACAGCTTACGCTCCCCAGTTTGCGAACCACTGAGCAAAAATACCTAACGCTAAAAAAAAAAAAATAAATAAAAATTACCCGGGGAGCGCCGCCTCCATGTATTCTCGGGGGGCGCGGGTGGGTTCTGTCCATCGGGCCAGTCCGCCCCTGGCCAAGAGTGGCTACTCACATTACCCCAGCGCACTTTTAACCCCACCTAACCTTTCATCTTTAAAATTGATACTCTTTATTTACTTTGTTATTCATAATGGCCCTTAGACACATAAGGCAAATGTGAATATCATCCTTAGTGTCGCCCATTTTTAATTTCGCTGCATGTTTCGACCTGCGTCGAATATCATGAGAGTCAAAACCGGAACGTCCATTCATCTTACATCCGTTTATCACATTCGTCCCAGCGCCTAAAACAACAAAAATAAATTTTTCAAAAATTAATAAATCCAATATACGTACTATTTATAGAAATATTGTCATCAGACTCAGTCTTGTTTATCGTCCTTGCCTCGGTTCTCATCATCATTAGACGGAATCCGAGGTAGCTTATGAGGCAGTCGAGCCCATGGTGTTCGTCATTCAAAAACTCTTTAACCCACCTTCAAAATAATTAATAAAAATAAAATCCACCAAAGGGGAACTTACTCAATATGATTGGTCCTTAAGGAAATTTCGAGATCCCGCAACACCTGAGTCGACGTTGAATCGCCCAGCATCTTTCTTTTCTGGAAAAAATTATTCATTTTTAATATTTTACAAAAGAGTGTCCTTGGTTAATTTAGACCACATGAAATCTAATATTTGAGGTATCCTGTTTCTTTTCAGTCTTTTGAGTCCATTTTTTGAATTAATATAAGGGCAGATTGTCTAGTCCTAATTAATTTTGATACCTCTCCACTGTGACTTATTCCACTTTTAAGCCAAAAAACATTAAGGACAATTTTGGCCAGAATAGTCAAAATCGGTTGTAATGGACCAACCCACCAATAAACTGCAATTTTTTCAAAAATTCGGGGCTCTAGAAACCTCTCCACGTACTCTCCCATCACTACCGCTAAATAGCACACTCAATATACATAAAACTCCACCATACTGCAGGGCCAATTTCGTAGCTTTTTGGCCCAAGAATATCACGTAACCCAGCTTTGAGGCTCTTGAGGGTATTTAAAAAAAATCGTTCCATTTTCCGACCAATAAAAAATGAAAACTAAACATTTTTTAAAAATCCGACCCAAAAACCTATTTCGAAAAAATCCTTATTATTTGCCCCGATTAAGCGGAAATTTAATAAAAATCTTAACTAAAACGTCCTTGGTTGTCGATTAAAATCAATTTTACAGGTAAAGGGTCGTTAATGTTCTAAAATAACCGATAGTGAACTCCTTTGATTTTCCCTTTTTAAAAAGGGGAGGTGAGTCAGAAAAGGGTGAGTGACGTGCGGGCCCCCCTTAAGAACCCCAATTCCATCAATTTTCTCTTTTCCTCCAATAATCCCTCCGAAGAAGGGGAAAGCGGAGTTCATTTTTATTTTCAAACAATTATTATTCCTTACATTGATACCGTATCACCAATGATAAAAGAAGACAATGGAATTTACGTTCAATTTAGGTCATACATATTACATATAATTTTTTAAATAAAATTACTTACTTTGGCACTTCGTGACGCTTTAGGGTCTAGGTATGTCTTCAGCTTTCTTAAATACAGTCCGGGAGGATCTTTAGCCTGAACTTTTTCCTGAAAAACAAGAATAAACAAAGTTTAACAAAATGTTAAAACAAAGTTTGGGTGTTTGGGCCGATTAGGGTGGTTTAGGTTGTTTGGAAGCTTTGGCTGGTTTAGGGAAATTACGATCCTAGAGCGGGGTAACTAAAAACAGGTCGAAATTGGCTATTATAATTGCTAATAGGTGGTGGTGGAGGAGGAGGTGGGTTGGTGGTGGTGGTGGAGGAGGAGGGAGTGGGTGATGGTGAGGGGAGTAGGGGAGGAGGAGGAGGAGGAGGAGGAGGAGGAGAGGAGGAGAGGAGGGTGGTGGTGGTGGGGTGGTGGATGGTGAGTGGGTGGAGTGGAGGAGGAGTGGGGGTAGGAGGAGGGGTAGGAGAAGGAGAAGAACAAGAAGAACCACCGGTGTTTAACGGTGTTTTTTAAGGTTGCATATCTCGGCTCCTTGTAGATCGATCGACTTGAAATTTTGAGGGATTTCTATTGTCGTATTATTGAAGATCTGTATAAAATTTCAAGTAAATCACTCCACAGGGAACCGAGATCTAGATGCACTAAAAACGCATTTCATCACGTCCAGTCATACCCTTTAGTAGAGCTCTCGAATGATGTATTTTTCGAGTACGGTCAAGATTTCAAGAGGTATTGTCCGTAAAGCAGAAAAAAGCAACATTCTAGCCAAAAACGGCATGTTCTAGATAAAAACTCAACTATTTGGCATAAAATCGCCTCAAAGATAAAATGTTTTATGGAGGAGGAAACTTCGGGGCTCTCCAGACCTCTCCACAAACACCAATTACTTCCCCTACGCCTCTACGTCTCACGGCACTCAAAATAAAACCATTGTATTGGTAATTTGAACTCGGCTGTATCGATCGAAAAGACAAAACTTGTCATAAGTAATTAATACAATCCTTGACCGAGTTCTTTCCGTGACAAAACGCGATTCTGTTCTAGCCTTGTATGCCGGACCCGAGCGGGGAAAAAAATTCCAGACGGTATAAAAAAGCATTACGAAGCATAGGCCACACAAGAAGCACGTAAATACGAACAAATCATAAAACTATGTCAACAACTTTTATCAACCCGAATGCCCTTATCGAGAATTCAACTTTTTTGTCGGGTCATTAAAGGATCTACATATTTTTAAAAACATATGTGAATATATGAAAAGAAGGTAGGATTAAAGATAAGAAGGAAGTTAAGGATGAAAGAGTCTTTTGAAAGGTTTTGCCTCGTGGATAGTTTGTTTTCTGAAGAAGTTTTGAAAAAATTTCACAAGAAAAAATGGAATGAGGAACGAATTATACCGAAAAAACGAAGGTTTCTCCGTTGCAGCGTCCTTGACGTTTTGTATCCAATAAAAAAAAATCATTAATGATCTTTTAAATTCCAACATAAAAAAGTTGTTTTTAAGTTGGCTACACTGTTAAATTGTCAACCTGCGAATTATTTTCTCCTTAGAAGGCAGAGGATTTAGGATTTTAAAGCCGATAGTCATCGGTAGTGGATGGTTTGTTTCGAAGGTTGGCAACACTTTAGTCATTCTGCAAATTCATTCTTTTATCGAGAAGGCAGTGGATTTTTGCATTTTTTTAAGTTCGTTCTGATGTTAGAAACTTGGATGGTTTTTAAGTTAGCAACAATTATGGCTTTTTCAAAGAAGATTTCAAAGTTAATGGGCCTGCAAAACATGTTTGACGTCATTCGAGTTGAGTATCTCACAACAGGTTAAACGGAGGATGGATCCCGACCTGGTTTTCACTCGCTAAACGGGAAACTCGGGTGAAACTTTTTCCGGAAGTTCCTTCCTCCGAACGGAAAAACGACTTTCCTTGAATTTTCTATTCGATAAAGAAAAGACAGAAGAAATCGGCCGAGAAAAATTAAGAAAAATTCCCCACTTTCTCTCTCTCGACAAAATGTCAACTCTTTGCCAATTCGTGTGGCATCTCCGGGCACTTCCGGTTGTCTTTGCTATGTCCGTTTCGAACAAGCCTGGCGCCTATACAAGAAATACCGTCAGTCTTTTATCAAGGACATCAAAAAACATTAGAACTAATTATTTTTTAACTCCAACCAGTAAATTACATCAAGGACTTAAGTTCTCGGGGAAAAAAAAATTTATAGGAAAAATAAAAATTTTGTTTTTAAAATGAACTATAAATATTGTTGTTGTCAAAACTAAAGAATTTATTCATTAGTCATGCTTAAAAATATGGAAGTATGTATAATTAAACAAAATTGACGGATCGAGTTCGGAATAGTCTCATTTCAAAGGTTCAAAAGCGATTCGCCCGCAACTGCTTGTACGAAAACTTCTAAATTTTGACCATCGATATCTCAAGAACGGCTGGACCGATCTTGACTCCGGAAAGATCGTTAAAAGTAGAATTTTGTAAACTTACATTTTGTACACAATAATGAAGTCTCTAGAACCCATAGTTTTGGAGCTAGAAGACAAAAACTCAAAAAGGTGACGATTGGGGACCGTTTTTCAAAATGGCGGACGAAGCTTTTTTATCAGAATAATTTTTTTTAAATTGGAAAAATTGAACTTTTTTGATCGCATGTAAAAACTTGTCTATTGGACCGATTTTAGCAAACTTTTTTTTAATCGACGCAGAACTTAGTCTTCTTTAATTTACTACTAAAGTGTTTTCCACAAAATAAGTCCCGTTTTCAGATTATATGCAGAAAACTGAAAAAAGTCGAGGTTTTTCGGCTGCCAAAAGTGCCAAACTACTGGAATAACTCAACCCCACCTGATTTTCTCATAATAGCCGTCCGTCTACTTTGACCATCGATAGCTGCCAAACGGCTAGGCCGAATCGGACAAACGATTAATAGATTTTTAGCTTATTTTATAAGCTTTAATTTTGAACTAATTGGTTAAGTCTCTGAAACGCATAGTTTTGGAAATATAAGCAAAAAACCACAATAAATGCCAAAAGTTTGACTTTTTTGCGATTTTAACATGGTTCTGGGCACAGTTTCAGCACCTTAGATTTGTAATCAGCGACCCAAGAAACATAAACTTTGAGGGATATTACTATTAAATAAATATTAGTACACCTCAAGGCTATGTTAGACAACAGAAGCATAAAAGTCGCAACCAATTCCAATAAAAGTACTAACAACTCTGTATATCTGCACGTATAAAATCCCTGACCCGGACTTGATTCGGCTATAAAATAATGGACATAAAACTCGTTAACTTTTTTCTGTCGAACATGGAAGACACGCGTTGGCTATTTCTGTCGACATGTGCGGGATGGGGAAATTCATAGAACCGTTATCCCTAGATCGAAAATACAATAAAGGAATTTAAATATGAAAGACAAGGTCGAGCCTCTTTGGGTCTTTAAACCCGGTATTTCCCGTTGGGGAGTTTGGACCACCGCCTGAGCTAATTGCGTACCGTTTAACATAAATCAGGATTTGAGGACTCACGCAGACACAATAACTTTGTTTTTCAAGGTCAAGTTTCACAACTCACAAATCTCGACGTTTATCCAAACAACCTTGACAATATTTATCTAGATCCTAGTTAGATATCAAAACTACACTTAGCAAAACTGAAGGATCAACTTGTGGTTAAACCCTAATTGGGGTCATTTTCCCACTTCCCTATCACCAGTAATAATTTGCTCGATTTTGCATCCGGAGTCATCGTAAGGTCAAGCGATTTATTTCTTTCTTTGCATAGCCCCCACATGGGTGAGGCTGGTTAATACCTTGGACCCATGACCATTGTTGCCAGTTTGGGGGATTTATCGCAAATTGGGCTACTTTTTTAAGGCCCAATCTGGCAACCCTGTGATCTGACAAAATTGGGCTTTTGACAGTGTTGCCTGTTTGAGCCATTTATCGCAAATTGGGCCCAATCTGAGAACCCTGTATTCTTACTAACTATAAGTTGGGCTTTTGACAGAGGTACCAGTTTGGGCGATTTATGGCATATTGGGCAACATTTTGAAGGCCCAATCTGGGAACCCTGTGATACGAACAGGTTGGACTTTTGACAGTGTTGCCAGTTTGGGCAATTTATCGCCAATTGGTCAAACTTTTTAAGCTCCTATTTAGCAACTCTGTAATCTGACCAACTTGGGCTTTTGACAGTGGTCCCAATTTGGGCGATTTATCGCAAATTGGGCTACCTTTTTATGACACAATCTGGAAGCCATATGATCTGACAAAGGTGGGCTTTTGATAGAGTTGCGAGTTTGGGCGATTTATCTCAAATTGGGCAACATTTTAAGGCCCAATCTGGGAACCCTGTGATCTGACCAAGTTGGTCTTTTGATAGTGTTGCCAGTTTGGCCGATTTATATTAAATTGGGTGAAATTTTTAAGGCCCAATCTGTCAACTCTGTAATCTGACAAAGTTGGGCTTTTGATAGTGGTACCAGTTTGGGCGATTTATCTCAAACTGGGCTACGCTTCTTAGGACCGAATCTGGCAACCCTGTCAGCTGATAAAGTTGGGCTTTTGATAGATTTGTGGGAGATTTATCTCAAATTGGGCAACTTTTTAAGGCCCAATCTGGGATCCCTGTGATCTGACCAACTTGGGCTTATGACAGTGGTTCCAGTTTGGGCGATTTATCGCAAATTGGGCTATCTTTTTAAGGTTCGATCTGGCAACCCTGTAATCTGACCAAGTTGGTCTTTTGATAGTGTTGCCAGTTTGGGCGATTTATGGCATATTGGGCAACATTTTGAAGGCCCAATCTGGGAACCCTGTGATACGAACAGGTTGGACTTTAGACAGTGTTGCCAGTTTGGGCATTTATCGCCATGGTCAACTTTTTAAGCTCCGATTTAGCAACTCTGTAACTGAGCAACTTGGAGCTTTTGACAGTGGTCCCAATTTGGGCGATTATCGCAATTTGGGCATACCTTTTTATGACACAATCTGGAAGCCATATGATCTGACAAAGGTGGGCTTTTGATAGAGTTGCGAGTTTGGGCGATTTATCTCAATTGGGCAACATTTTTAAGGCCCAATCTGGGAACCCTGTGATCTGACCAAGTTGGTCTTTTGATAGTGTTGCCAGTTTGGCCGATTTATATTAAATTGGGTGAAATTTTTTAAGGCCCAATCTGTCCAACTCTGTAATCTGACAAGTTGGCGCTTTTGATAGTGGTACCAAGTTTGGGCGATTTATCTCAACTGGGTATATACGCTTCTTAGGACCAGAATCTGGCAACCCTGTCAGCTGATAAAGTTGGGCTTTTGATAGATTTGTGGGAGATTTATCGCAAATTGGGCAACTTTTTAAGGCCCATCTGGATCTCCTGTGATCTGACCAACTTGGGCTTATGACAGTGGTTCCAGTTTGGGCGATTTATCGTCACAATTGGGCTATCTTTTTAAGGTTCGATCTGAGCAACCCTGTATCTGACCAAGTTGGTCTTTTGATAGTGTTGCCAGTTTGGGCGATTTATGGCATATTGGGCAACATTTTGAAGGCCCAATCTGGGAACCCTGTGATACGAACAGGTTGGACTTTAGACAGTGTTGCCAGTTTGGGCAATTTATCGCCAATTGGTCAAACTTTTTAAGCTCCTATTTAGCAACTCTGTAATCTGAGCAACTTGGGCTTTTGACAGTGGTCCCAATTTGGGCGATTAATCGCAAATTTGGCTACCTTTTTATGACACAATCTGGAAGCCATATGATCTGACAAAGGTGGGCTTTTGATAGAGTTGCGAGTTTGGGCGATTTATCTCAAATTGGGCAACATTTTAAGGCCCAATCTGGGAACCCTGTGATCTGACCAAGTTGGTCTTTTGATAGTGTTGCCAGTTTGGCCGATTTATATTAAATTGGGTGAAATTTTTAAGGCCCAATCTGTCAACTCTGTAATCTGACAAAGTTGGGCTTTTGATAGTGGTACCAGTTTGGGCGATTTATCTCAAACTGGGCTACGCTTCTTAGGACCGAATCTGGCAACCCTGTCAGCTGATAAAGTTGGGCTTTTGATAGATTTGTGGGAGATTTATCTCAAATTGGGCAACTTTTTAAGGCCCAATCTGGGATCCCTGTGATATGACCAACTTGGGCTTATGACAGTGGTTCCAGTTTGGGCGATTTATCTCAAATTGGGCTAACTTTTTAAGGTCCGATCTGGCAACCCTGTAATCTGACCAAGTTGGTCTTTTGATGGTGTTGCCAGTTTGGCCGATTTATCTTAAATTGGGTGACATTTTTAAGGCCCAATCTGTCAACTCTGTAATCTGACAAAGTTGGGCTTTTGACAGTGGTGCCAGTTTGGGCGATTTATGTCAAAATGGGCTACCTTTCTTAGGACCGAATCTGGCAACCCTATCACCTGACAAAGTTGGGCTTTTGATAGAGTTGTGGGAGATTTATCTCAAATTGGGCAACACTTTTATAGCCCAATCTGTCAACTCTGTAATTTGACCCGGTTGGCATTTGGACATTTGCCAGTTTGGGCGAATCGGGCTACCTTTTCAAGCCCCAATCTGGCAACTCTGATCTGACAAAGTTGGCCTTTTGACGGTATTTATCTGTTGAATATAGTTTTGTAATTTCCCAAACTTAAGGAAAAGAATAAAAAATGTCTATTACTATTATTTTTTACATGGGTCTATGGGCGTGGGACAGCCGACCGTGAAAATCGTAAACTTTAACATTCGACACCCTCTTCACTTCCTCGCTCAAAATTCCAACTCGACAAATTTTAAAACCTGTAATAAAAATGTAAATTCAAAGCCTCTTATCGAAATCATTTTAGAAAGCAGGAAGATGCGAAACCGCCTCGTCTTTATTACGAAATTTCATCGCATGCATCAAATTTTCAAAGTCTCAAATAACGAAAAACCGTTTAAAATTTCACAAATTTACAACCCGGGGCGCCAAGAACGTTTATAAATTATAAGCAATATCAATGAGAAAACGCCTCTTTATGTTAATTCACCAATCATGGCTGTCGACGGATACCCAAAACTGTTGAAAGGCGACCAATTATGTAAAAATATTTATAATTTAAAATAGAAATGTCGCCAGCGTTTTGTTTGTACAGTTTTTGTTTATATTTGCTTGTAAATAAAATTGTTCGAATTTTTAATTTATTGCGTTGTGAAATTAATGAAACGAGTTCCTGCGTGAGCTAATCGTTAATTAGCGGAGGCGCATCATCCTTTTTATGGTGAAAATTAACGAAAACGTTGACTCTCCATTCGAAGAACTTGTTTGGCCCTTTTAATTGAGGAAAAAGGATGAATCTCTCTATTTTCATCAACCCAAATGGAAATTCGCTACAAATTAACTACTTCACTTATTAAGGTTCTCGAGGAGCATGAGGCTACTACTGATTGGGAGCAATGATTAGAAACATAACTAACATAGGCA
Source organism: Orius laevigatus (assembly GCA_018703685.1). NCBI lineage: Eukaryota > Metazoa > Arthropoda > Insecta > Hemiptera > Anthocoridae > Orius > Orius laevigatus. The sequence goes on along the minus strand of JAGWEN010001480.1, from coordinate 12,947 downwards.
TGCGAGGTATCATTTTAAATCATTTTTTACGTCATTAATCCCATATTAATTTTCAAAAATAATAAACCATTGTGTAAAAAGTCGATCAACGTAGGAGAAACGTTAGTTTCTTTTTTCGCGTCTGACCTGGAAGTTAAGAAAGGTACATAGGTGAAGGCCTTGTCGCCAGAATAACCCAGTGTACTAGGCCGAGGACATGTTTTAGTTGCGCAATCTACTTTCGTCCATCAACCTCGACTTTCCCCTTTTACATCGCCGTCCAGGAGACGGGACAATGGATCCATCCGACAAAAAAGTTGCAGTTTTTTGAAGCCATAATTTTTTTATAACTTTTTAACATATTCAGAGAAACCGATAATTTTATGTCACGATTGAAGTTGTTTCGAATGCATTTCTCACCCATACGCCAACCTTCATTAATATTCATCGATTTTTTTTTCAACCCACACTGAATATTTTGGTCGGTGAATCCCGATCTTGAGTTCACGCCCTTTCCTTTACGACTGAAATCAAGAAGAGATGGCGAGTTTATGTGGCCAGTCTTCTCATTTAATTAGCGGGGAAAAAATAAATTAGACGAAAAAACGAATTAAGACACACCCACATTATAAACAGAGCGTGACCAATTGTGCGATGTGCTTGAATATAATCAATTTTTAAGTTCACAGAAAACACGCTGTCTATAGCATCCAGCTGGTCTAAAAAAAAGTTAATTTGTTTGAACAAAAGGTTTTTTTTTCATCCTAACAGTCAGAAATCTGAATAAAAACCCAATTTTAAGTCTAGAAACCACAAAATGTTCCTCAACAATTGACAAAATTAGCGAATTACCTCCCCACCACCGATAACCTCCTCCCATCACATCCCCCATCCTCCTATCACTTCCCCAACCGCCCATCATATCCCCCATCCCATCACCTCCCCATCCTCCCATCACCTCTAAAAAGTAGGCGTTCTGGGGAGCCTCCTCCATACCATTTCTTGAATATTTTTAAGCGAGTTTCCGTACTAAAAAGGAGCTATGAGGCCGTCCTCACAGAGTACATAATATATCAGCTTAGATTCTTATGTTTAAATTTTTAGCTTTTGCCTTTTTTCCAGTCACTGAGCACGATTAACCAACAATTTCTTCTTTCCATCATGGCTATTTTAATCCTAATTGAATATAACGTTCGCACCAATTACACTATAATAACAATAAATTAATTTAAATAAAAAACGACCTACGCTAATAGTTCCCATGTCCTTCCCTCATTCCAAGGTTTATGAATAAGAAAAAAAACGCCATAATAACAGTTTTTGGAAATCGAACTAAAAACGCACACCTGCGTATCTGAAGGAAAAAAATAAGGAAATCGATTTCTTTTCATCATCCAGTTGATTTTTTTTCTTTGTTTTCAAAGCTACTAGGATATAAACCAGATGGTTTCCGGATGCAAGGGAGTAGGACGAATGAACCTTAATTGGGGATCTTTAAAATATAGATTTTTGATAAGTCCCTCCGTAGGCGTGCATACAGGTTTTCTACTATTCTCAGAATGTAAATTATAGAAAATTAGTTTATTCGACAAAAGACGTTATAATTATGACGTAACGACATGCGAGGCTATAAAAAAAAGTTTTTTTGGAATCCCAACCTTGGGGTTTCATTCCGCACCATGGGCGAGAAAAGTGTAATTTTTTAAATAAAGATAACATCGTCAATTAACATTTAAAAGATGCGTGGGATTCATTAAACTAGTTTAAAAAAATTTTAGAAATGGAAAAAATTATCAAAAACGACCCTTATCTTGGAACGTTTTTCACGTTTTTTAAAGGCGAAAATGATAAAAACGTAAAAAGCCTTTTTAAAAAAAAATTGAACTTCTTTCCCTCAAAAAAGGCCACACACGGTGAAAATTCCACACGAAAAATGCACACGTTGAATCTAAATATGGTCGCGATCACGAGAAAAACCCTCCATTCTTAATAGAAATCGTGAAGGTAAGCCACAGGGATAGAAAAAAACGAAGGAAAAAAAAATATAACGAAGCGGAACCTAAGAAAATGAAAGTTCCTCATAAAACATTAATAAAGGAGGCGGAATAATGTAAGAAAAATTAGCATAATTTAAGAATGATTCATGTTCCCTTTTGTAAACATGGATTTGACTTACTTGGTCGCAGATCAAATCCCATTTTTTCTCGTTGTCGTAGTTTTTGAGGAGTTTCGCCTTGTCCGGCGGTAAATCCATGGAAGCCTGAAAAAAATTAATGAAAATTAACGCCTTTTAAAACAAAATCTCGTTTAAACAATTCAGCCAATAAGGGTTTTTCTCTAAATTCTAATCCATCGAGTTCAATCTATTGACGGAAGTCGGGTCATTTATTTCAATGAAAATAAACTTCGAGGCATCCTGCCGTCGAAGGCACTAAAAGCAATTAAACTCATTCTGAACGAGGAAAAAAAAATCTGAAATTTTAAATAATCAAAATCGGCCAAAAAGAAGGGTCTTCAGTTATTAAAAAAACGTTGTCAATGTGCTTTAAGTTTTTTGTTGGAAAAAAAGGATTTTTATAATTGAAAATGGTTCAAAATTTTCCAAAAAAGGGTCTTTTGTCATCAATAATGGTTGAAAATTGCTTTTAAAAAATGATCATTTATCATCGAAAAACGTTCATTTGTCTAAAAAGGTAAAGGGTCTTTTGTCTACGAAAGTGATTGAAGATGAACGGTGTCGTCGCTTTTACGGTCGTGGCACTTGCGACGATATGGTGACATTTGCGGTAAACTCGTATTTTCTCCAGAAAAGGGTCTCCAAATGTTATCTTTGATATCCAGATTATCCCCCCCCCACCCTACCCTACCACTAAAATTGTTCATAGCCTCATAAATATTTACCCTAGTCCCTTATTTACTCCAGTCTCTCTAGTATATGTATTCGAATCATGTGATAATAAGTTCATGAGCCGCTTCTATGCTCTATTTCAACCTACTCCTGCTGTTATTTGCCAAGATCACGAAATTCCATTTAGGCTCCCAGAATGTCCCAGAACCGATTCTGCGAATCAAACTGTTATCTTGTCTTATGGTCCTTGGCTTATAAGAACCTCCCGTCATGATTTTCAACCAACTTGAACGTTCAGGTTTCAAGAAAATCACGAAAGTGCCATATGTGTCCTAAGACGGATCTAAAGAATCTTACTAAAGGACTTCCAAAAGGAAAAGGGTTTTTTGAATTTAATCATTTATAAATTATAATTTATAAGGAACCAATTTTTTGATAAAATCGATCGCTTTCGAGAAAACCACGTAAAACAGCTTTGAATGAATCCTGACCGAATTTCTTATCTGGCCGTGATTTTCAAAACTACACGATTTCTTCATTTTATTTACGTTTCACCAACTCAGAAACCGAATTCCGAGATTCTACGTTATCCTTTGAACATAAAAAATCTTTAAAGTCTCGAGAAAAACAGATTTTTACAATTGAAATAAACTCAATTTATTCCATACATAAAAAGTTCATTCTTTTTTTTTACAATCTAAGCGAAAATAAATAAATCGTCGACAAAATACCAGGAACGAACATGAATACTGCAACCATATACGAATAGATCAAGTTAAAAAAAAAGTATTTTGTTCTATGTTATTCAATATGTAAATTTTATTGTTTCCGTACAATACAGGGAAAAGTTCAAAGTGGTCCAAAATTCAAAGAAATTGAATACGTCTTTTTATATCAAAATTGACTCCTACAAGCATTTTGAGTCATGACATTTGTCTTGAAAAATTAGCAGTTTAGTTCCAACAATAGTGGGAACCATTTAAATTTCAACTTCGTCATCTCGTGTCTCAATGGTTGGATGACTCAGTGTCTGTTTCTTCGTTTTTTTGTCCTTGAACGTCTCCAAGTTTCACCTGGGTAAAGCGGTCCAGAAACGAGCATATCTTTTCGAGATTCCTGTCCATTCCAACAGAATTAGAGTTTAAAATTGCAAAAGGTGGACTATTTTATTATTTCATCTTGTTTAGGACCATAAGGGTATTCAAAATTAAAGTTTTCGGGACCCTACCTCCTGTGCTTCGTCCGCCATTATGAAAAAACCGGCCAAATTTGGCACGTTTTTCAGTTTTTGACCTCTAGCGCAGAAGCAATGCATTTTAGCGACTTAACCACGAAGTAAAAAAAGAAAGATTATTAAATTCTGCGTCTAATGAGCTTTCAAAAGCCAAAATCGGTCCAGCGGTTTAGGAGATATCGATGTTCAAAAAGACCCCTTTTTACAGTCTCGTTTAGGTCTCGAAAGTCTACACTGTGTAAAACCGGCCTTAAAAAAAGGGGAGTCATTTTTGAACGTCGATATCTTCCGAACGGCCCGACCGATTTTGGCTTTCGAAAGCTCATTAGATGCAGAATTTAATAATCTTTCTATTTTTATTTAGTGGTTAAGTCGCTAAAATGCATTGTTTTTGCGCTAGAGATCAAAAACTGAAAAAAGTGCAAAATTTGGCCTGTTTTTTCAAAATGGCGGACGAAGCACTGGAAGGTGGGTCCCGCAAACTTGGATTTAGAACTACCTTGGTCCTAAACAATATAAAATAAACTACTAGTGCACCTTTTGCAATTTGGGGCCCTTTTTTCACCTAATTGTCTTGTAGTCACCGTCCAGAATGTTTTAAGTTGTCATCGACGAAAAAGTATAATTACAAAACATTAAAGTACCGCTTCCTTTTAATTTAAAGTTTCTTCAAAGCACTGTTACTTTTACGATCATGAAATTAAGTTCAGTGTTACCCCTCTATTTGAAGTCTCCCGATGATCTACAGATTTGACCCCCATACGAAAATCCGATTTTTTCTAGATTGCAGGTACTTATGTATTCATAGGCGATAAAACGAATTAATTTTTTAAATCAATTTTCGCCCTTTTAATTGGCCAGGTGTTATATACATTCCAAGGAATGACTCAGAAGACCTCTGCCCACGCATCGAACCTGTATAACAAAACCTGTTTTCCCTTTAAGCCCCATTTTAAACTTGAATTAACACACATTCGGCTGTGACGTAAAAATTAAAAATTTACTTAAAAAAAACTTTCTAGTTTCAAACGTTTTATGAGTAACAGAAAAATAAGGGCATCGATTTTTAGCTATCCGATATATCTTTGACCTCAAAAAACGCTATTGTTCATTTAAGGAATTTTACGACTTTTAATCGAAATTATGAGTCTGGCAAAATGCGATTACGTTTCATTGTTTTTATTATCCATAAAAGAGTTTCAAAAAGTGTCTTTTGGGCGATTTCTATTCCGAACTTTTCTCACGAGTTGTAAAGACGAAGTACGTTCGTGATATAATGTCTGAAAAGGAATCGCTTAAAAGGAAGGAGTTCTAAAGATTTAGAGGGCACTGAACTTATAGTCGTTTCGATAATTTGCATATGGGTCAAAAACTAGTCATCATTTTTTCACCTTGTTTCGTTAAAAATGGAAAAAAAAAAAGGTTGTAATTATGAAAAATTGATAGGGAGCATCCATAACGATGATTATTTAATTGAATTTTAAGGGGAAGTTAATTAAGCATGAAAGCCTCGGGGGGTTTCACCCTTCTTGAGTTACCGGAGTTTTAAATGGCCAGAGCATTCAGAGGACACGTCTATGATGGAGTTATCGGGTCGGATAAGACCGAAATAGTAAGAAGCAGCTGAGTGCGGGCATCTGTTTTCTTAAAGGGCAGATGTACGAAATCGCGGGGTCTTATTAAGAAATAAAAAGCGTTGAACTTGAGAACAAATATTCGTGAATTTTCACCATTGTTTGAGCGTTTTTTGGGGTCAATTAACGTTTAGAGTGAATTAAAGAGTTGGCCCGAATAAAACGGAAATTTTCAGAGACTAGATAAGCGGTACTTGGCTTAATTATGCCAAAAAACATCGTAGAAATCGATTATGGAGACGAATTTAAGAAAAATCACATAGAATGCGCATGTAGCTGTAAAAACGCACTTTCTTATTGATAAATCGCCCCTAATCCTCTTAAAACACTCGTTCTGCTGTTAAAACTCATTTTTTGGCTGTTAAATCGACCCTTATGCTGTGAAAAGGCTTCGTTTACTGAAAAACCAAACGAACTATGTAGCTTACCAACCCCACCAAACCCACTTTTAGGCTGTTTGAACTCTCTTTTAGCTCTGACAACCCACTCTTAGGGCGTTTGAACTATCTTTTAGCTATGACAATCAACAAACCCACTTTTTTGTGCTGTTAGGACGCAATTTTTTGTTGTTAATAAGCTCTATCTGCTATAATATGGCGTTGGTGAGTTAGAACGCTCTTTTAGCTGTAAAATCTCGATTTTTGGCATTGAAATTGCCCCTCATACTTGTAAAGCTCTCGAAATTTGAGTCTTTTTGGTCCAAAGGTTCCTGAGCTTAGTCATTGAAGTAATTCATGAAAGTGAAGAAGTAATTTGTTTGAAGTTTTTTTTTGTTACGTAATTCCGGTATTGTCCGTTAATTTATTATGAAAAAAATCCTTGAAGGAAAAACTATTTTTTCATGGGAATCCCACAGAATCACTTTCACCCTCAGCCTTCAATTTTCAAACGTGTGAATCGCTAGAAATACGAAAAATTTCTCGTTTTTTCAATCCTTGCTCTACTTAGAGGCAATTAAAGTCATTAAAAGGTATTTTAATCAAGACTTATAAAGAAAGTGGAAAATAAATTGAAGTTTATCTTATCCATTTGTGAATTACAATCCTTTCGTGTTTCATTGACGGTTTCACGATTTTTCAAGAAACTATTTTTAGGCGTATCTGCTTTTTGTTGGGAGCCCTTTACTGCCGGATTTAGCTTGGAAACTCCGTCCCTAAATTTAAAACGCAAAGGGAACAAGAAAAAAAAGGGGGGAGGGGGAGTTTTATTTACATGTTTGACGTTTATCTCCGGATGTCATTTTCCGAGAGTGCAACGAAACCGGAGGTGATCCACAATCGCGATTATTTCCTAGAAAAACCGGCAAATCGGGTTCGAAAACTTGAAAAGAATTCCAGATGTTGGAAAAATGTTGACAGAGGTTGTAAATTCTTTTTCTCCACGACAAAAGAGGCCGAGACTCTTGGCTTATAACCTCGGCTTTTGTCAATTTGCCATCGACTTTCACCCTACGAAATGGATAATCGAAAACAAACGTGAGATGACTTTTTTGTGCAGATTTTCACTGATCGAAAAAAAGGAAAGAAAGTCTTATATTTTTAAGTGTTGAGCGAATAGCAGAAGCTGGAAAATATTAAATCTAGTTTTTTTTTATATCGGTAAAAAATAAACTGGTTTTTATAAAGACAGGTTTTTACTTTGATCGTTTGTAATAACAGTATGCAAACATGGACGTCGAACTTAAACAAAGACTGAGTATGGAAACATGCCAGGATAACGTAACTTTGACCCATCACAAGCCAAAACGTTACAAGTTGGCAACACCAAAGATCAGCAGGCCCTTATCAGTTAAGTATGCGAAGAATATCATAGCAGAGCATGTGCGTTTGCTGCACCATCCTAGGTCCTACGCTGTATAGTGTATATGGTGCAAATTTGGTGGTTTTCTACCAAAATCTGCATTGCTGGTTGCTAAATCTAAAATGCTGTTTTCCTTATTTTAATTCAAATTCACCGCAGAAATGCCCTTTAAAACGTCCGATTTCCTAAATTATCTAAAAATGCCACCCTAGATTTCTTATCAGAATTGACCTTTTCCGTAATCTATCATTTGAAATCCAAAGGTCAAAACCCTATTTCTGGTAAATGACGGCGATTGAACTAAGAAAGTCGCGCCAATGTAAAAAGCAGCCCTGCTTTACAGCAAACGCCATTAATTTTATTACACCGCGAGACGCCATTGACATGTCTAGACGTAAAAGAAAGCTCCATTTTAAGCGATCTTATTTTCTCTTGAATTTTTTTTCTCTCTTTTAAGTATTAAACGTGCATTAATTAAGATATATTTCGTAGTGAAAGTTAAGATACTTAGTATTAATGAGCTTCCATCACTGAAATTATCGCTTCCAATACCTCGAAAACGGCAATTTAGAGCACAAACAGGTCCTAGGAGGCAAAAGATACAATTTGGAGGAGGAAGCTCTGTATGAAGATCTTTTATATGGCGTTTTATTAGCTAAAAATGGTCAGAGTCTGCAAATTGGAAAAAAAGGGTTAGAAACGTTGATTTTTTCAATCTGTCATCCAAAGGCACTCTTGAGGAAGAGAAGTGGAAGTTAAAAAACGTGTAGGCAAACATACGGAGGGGAGACTTTTATAGGGCTCTTAAATAAACAAAGGGCGCCATGGGGACAATAAAAAGTGTTTTGAAACGTCCATGGCTTTTTAATTTTCCCTCTTTTCTTCATATTTAAAAGGGAGGTGTGTTACGAAAGAGACAAGAAGTCTTGTGGCCCTTTCTCATTGAGAGAACACGTACGGGGAAGACGTGAAAAGACCGTGGAATCTCGGGGAGCGGAAACACTTCCTGGCTCTCGAAAATAAAAGAACGAAAACATCGACAATCAATGAGTCAATGCCCAGAAATAAACTTGAGGAGTCCGATCAAATCGTTTCATTCTCAATCCGAACTCACACGAAGTTCTGACGGATGTGACGAATTCGGTTGAAATCGAAAGCTTTTGGGTCTTTTGACACGCATTTTGGTCAAAAACGAGGACTTCTCGAACCTCTTTGGTTGTTTTTTCGGTCGCTAAATGAGAATCTGAGGTTAGCTAACAAAAATTTTGCCGTAAGCCTTGTCAAAATCGCAAAAGTTTGGCACTTTTTGCAGTTTTTAGCTTATATCTCCAAAAATATGCGTTTCAGCGACTTGACCACTTAGTACAAAATAAAAGCTCATACAATTTTCTAAAAGAATCTATTAATTGGTTGCCTGATTCGGACCAGCCGTTTGGCTGATATCGATAAACGAAGTTAATCGTCCACCGTATGTAAGTGTTGAGGAAATCAAGTTTTAATGGCAAATTTGCACCCTATAGGTAGGGCATTAGGAGGTTAGGGCTAGGGACGCAGCAGAGCAATTGGCAATTTTGGTAAAACACCACCGATTTTCACAAAATTTGTTCCATATACAGAGTAGGGTCTTAAGAGCTTAGGAGGTATTTGGGGCGCAAAATAAGAATAAGAAATCAATTTATGAGCCCTTAGAAAAAAATTTTTTTTTTTAATTTTCGGGATCGTAGGATGGTCATTGAAGCAAAAAACTGATTTTTGGCCAAGCTTTCGAAATTCATAATTTCATCCTCAGGGCCTTAAAAATCAAATTAAAATTAAATTATCGAAAACTTGACCAAAAATCAGTTTTTTGCTTCAATTATCAATTCAATTCAAAAATATGTTTTTTTTTGACTAAGTTAAAAATATCATTGACAAACAAATTATGATGTTCGAAGAAAAGCGATGAGTATCGATGACTAATGATAGAAAATTTGTACAGCCGGGATAGATACTAAAACCATGTTTTTTCAAGAAAATAATATTTTTTCTTGAAAAAAAAAAAAATGGTTCCTGATTCGAAAGAGCACGCAGCCCACATCAGATAAAGCAAACAAGGAACTAGAATTCGCGTTTTCATTCCTTTTTGTGATGAAAAATGGAAAATTCTTCGATTTCAATCAATCAATTTGCCAAGATAAAAGAGGACAAGGTTTCATCGACACCTTTTGTCCGGCAACTCATTTTAATAGAGGCTGTTGACCCTTGAAAAATAGTATCTCGTTCATTAATACAGCGTCTCGGACTAAATAGCCGCATTGTTCATACGATAAAGTTTATATCGAGACAAAACTTGAGCGGATGTTGATAAAAAAAGGTTCAAGGAAAAGACGGGAAAACAATGACATTGAAATTTCGCTGACTCGTGATTGATAATTTCGCGATACAGGCCGGACAAAGGGTGGTGTCGGAATATTTTAATTTTTCGGTTCCCATGGTGTGAAATATGTCCTGTCCAAAGGCTACATGTCAAAGATTTGTTGTGATGATGATCCGACGTTGCCAAGTCGAACAGAGACCCACGACGACTCGGTGCAATACGAGTGAAGAACCCTTGAACGACGTCAGTTTTTTTTTCCCTCCATTAAGAAAAATGTTAAAATGGAAGGATAGAACAAAAAATTTGGAAAGAATGCCATTACAAAATGAGCTTCGTGTTTTTCAACTTAAAAAACGTTTTACATACAAATTACAGCAAACCGAATATTTTCGGTTTTTTTAAAGGCAGAAAATTTTAAAATTTTGGGTCTAAGGCGTTTCAAATTTTTGACAGAAAGTATGTTATCATAGGAAAATACCAAAAAGATAGGCCAAATGATAAGAAGATAAACAAATCTTGGACTTATGTCACTTATCTCATAATTTATAAACAATGCAACAAGGGCAATTTTATATCAAAATTATTGGTCTTCTGGGAAATATTGTAACAGGTTTGCCAACATTGCTTCAAATTGGTATTTTCGATGGCAACACTGCTGTCTGACAACACGTTACAGTTTAACCAACTTTATGGTTAATAATTAATTGACCAATAAATTGCTTGTTTTTTTTTTTTTCGGTTTTATGACGTATTGAACCAGTTTAACCAACTTTATGGGTAATTAATTAACCAAGAAATTGACTTTTGTTTTATGACGTATTGAACCAATTTAGCCAACTTTCTGGGCAATTAATTGGCCAAGAAATAGGCTTTTTCGGTTTTGTGACTGATCGAACCAGTTTAGCCAACTTTATGGGCGTTTTACCAATAAATTGGTTTTTTCGGTTTTATGACGTATCGAACCAGTTTAGCCAACATTTGAAGGTCACACTAATGCGCGACTAAAAAACAGCATTTCCTGCGGAAATCCTCAATTAAACCAACATTTATAGAGAATATAGGTAGGTATATATCTTTTCCGGAGGAAAGCAGGCTATTGAGGTCGGTCTCACGGAGGCTTTCGTTTTTTCCACGATAAGATCAATGAATTTATTTCTCAAGGAAGGATCAAATGCAGATCTCGAGTTTCCACATGCTTCTTATTTGTTGTGACGTCAAAGAGAAGCATATGGTCGTCCTTGAACTTGAAAACACGTGTCGTGAACCGCGTCTGCCACACGTGGGCGTCGATGAAAATCGAAGGATTAGTCAGAAGTTTAATTAGGATCTTTTACACGACAGATGCTGCGACTCCGGTGGGGTTTTTGATCGCAAGGCAGGTGGTTTTTTTTCCACGCCTTCCCATCGTCCACTAAACGCCCTGTCATGGGCGATGAGCCGGAAAAACGTGACATCACGGACGTCCGGACTGTCAACCGTACAAGAAAAAACACACCAATAATAAGCTGAAATTTTACAGTCCAGCAAAAATTAAAGGGGGGAAAATGTGAAAGGAAAAAAAGTTTTCGCAGTGTTTCTGGCCAAAATGTCCAGATACACCATTAGAAAGCTCTTTAAATGTGCCATTTACGCTAAAAACCACTTCGGTTAAGTATTGAAGGAGTTATGGAATATTGAAGTTCTGGAACATGTAAATTCTGCCCTGGAATCGAATGCCTAGAAGGACTGTAAACAAGAGAAATTTTTCTTCGCTTAAATAGAGGAAATGCCGAAACCTACCTCAACAATAGAGCATGGGAGAAAAAGATAAGAAATCTTCTAATGAGTTCTACTATCTACTAACTAGTACATCGCTCAAAAGCGTCAAAACCGCTACGACATCCATAGACAGTTCCTGAACTGGTTTTCTCACCTCCCCATGAACCGATTGACTTGAAATTTTCAGGGCTTCTTCATTTTAAAACAAAGACGATCGATGCCTAATTTTGTATTGATCAGTCCACAGGAAGCTAAGAAAATCAAGAGTAAACTCCACTGTCTATCAATACCAACAGGGTTCAATCGGCAGTTGCGATTTCTTGCTACCGTGTGGACCAACTGACTTGAAATTTTCAGGACTTCTTCATTTAAAACTAACTGTGCCAAAGAGTTTAGTCCACTGGAAGATGAGAAACCACAGTTAGCAAGTTGAGAGTGTACACCTAATCTGTTCGCTAGTTTTCTGAAGGACTTCAGGTGTAGACGTCATGGTGAACCTCTGAGAGTAATCGCATATGAATTGTCCAATTAACTTTCATTGCTGTGCGGTGGTCTGATGGTCCATTATGATTAGAACGTCCATGAAGTCATTCGACCATGACTTATGCAAATGAAAAACCGCAAAATCCGTCGCGATTATGTCATTCGGAGAAAAATCTTATCGGGGCCTTGCTGGGACTTTAACGGTCGAAGGAAAGTGGAGGCTTACCAGAACTTTGGTGAATCTCCTTTCGAGTTCTAATTGATCGGATGGTAGCGGAAGTTTTGATCGGACACTTCCTCGGACGTGGACGGTCCTGTAAAGGTCGACCGGAGGCGGCGTGTGTCCCTCCGGCTCCTTGTTGCTCGTCACGTTCCCCATTTTGAATTGAATTCTATTCCTTTGATTTCCTTATTCACATATCACAAAAACACTTTCTGTTTCACTATCACGGTAAACGGTCACTTGAGGGACGTGAAAATTAATCAAAATAAACGCCTGAATCAACAGGTTGACAAGAAGGAGCGATCACTGTTACCGGGACATCGCCTCGTGCGTGGAACTCGACGAATGCTGGACATGCTGGATCCGAGAGGGAGTTCTCCTTTTTTTTACCCCCGTAAGGACGGAATTACACGAATGCGCAACGGCGCGAATGAACACCAAGAGCCATCTAGCGGCTAATTTAATAACTGACGTACAACCATGCAATCATCAATGCTTCTGGTTCCTGAACCACCGCACACACTAGTTACACTGCGACTATACAATGAAAAATCTTGGAAATTTCAGAGGGTTCTCTCCATAGGAGGCGATCAGTGGCGTCCAGCTTATGATACCCTTTGGCCTATGCTGAC